>DWDW01001984.1:0-10771 GCA_018245635.1 Mimoniades versicolor eupheme | reverse complement strand
AAACGTGGGAATGTTCTACATTCCTCTGCCTACCTCTTCGGGGATTACAGGCGTGAAGTTACTTTTTTTTTTTACTTTTTTTGATTTGATGCTTTACTTACGTTATTAAGGTTAAAAGATGGCAGTTTTTCTAATCACTTATAATGTAGATGTTAGAAGTTTTTTTGCGAATATACATTTATACAGACATCAGAAGTAATTATTTATGGATTATTTGATATAAAATTATAATTGAATGAAAAGCGATACTGTACGGTAATCTGGCTTTTTTAACGAAAGTTCCAGTTTTCGTCAGCCAAATTAAGAAAAACCACCGACTTAGTCGAAAATGGGTCCAGTAGAAAGTAGAAAGTAGAAAGCTTTATTTTTTTACTATTGTACACAGATCTCCTGTCATGATGTGAAGCTGAAGAGTGAATATTATAGCCGACTATTATGGTGGTGTCTCTGATGGTGATCTGATAGCCGAGTGAAATATTATTAGCGAAATAAAAGCAAACAGACTTTGGTCGTTCGGGTATCTTGCTATAATGGGTGAAAGTTGGCTTGAGGAGATGCAAAACAGAAATGGCGTACCTTAGTATTAGAGGCAAAGACTCATTTAGTGTCGTTGCGCCGTCTTAGCTAATTTCTAGTTTGTTTTTGTAGAGGTTGGCTCACTTCACAAGCCTTTTTGAACCTTTTGGGAAACTCTAAGATATACAACTTTCTACCAGTATTATAGGATATTTATATACCATATACCGTATTTTCTACCAGTATTATAGGAAGTAATATTCAATCGCAAAATGCAGATAACTTTGTGAACATAATTATGATGTGAGAGCCAGTGTTTAAACATTATACCTTCGTAGTGGGAGGTCTAGCTCTGAACTACCTTGACCATCATTAACTATCAGGATCGAATACTCTAGTCTTACGGGAATAAAAAGTAACAAATGGCTAACCTTAGGCGGATTAAACGAAAAGTGAAGCAGAAAGAAAAAGATTTAAAGGCATAGTAATAAAGCAAAAATAAATTTAAGTAATCAATAAAACTTGGCCTCTATAAAACAGGACCAACAAACCTGTGAGACATTGAATAATATCGTAATGCAATCCGCTAATAGATTCAATGGCTTCTAACGAGAAAGCACGCCAATAAGTCAGCCTCAGTCACGTGCCTCGCAACATATGTTACGTTACCGTTCGCCAACGCACCAATCGGTTCGTTTGCGAAGACAAATGGCCACCGTGTGTTCGCCAGCATAAACATTCCATTTTCAAAAAATTACTCGAAGAAGAGTTCAGAATCCAATATCGTCTGCAAGCGCAACCGGCGTTTACAAACACCGCCATATTTTTTTGCAATTCTGCGCCGATTGTAGCTTGAGCGTCTAAGCGTTTTCTTGTTTTGTATTTTAACTGATGAAAAGTGATCCGTCGATATTGTTATTCATTATTGCATTGTTGCCGCGCTCAGACTGCATCACGCCGTAACTTAATACTTTTATTTGTAAATGACAATAGAATATTTCGATGCGTGATATTCCATTGTTCGATTAGCCATCGCCACGATTCGCGTTTGTGAGGAATCTCGCTGGTGATATTTAGCGCCGACGGTGGCATCACAAGGTGCTTCGTTAGAGTTTCTTAGAATTTAAATTGCGTATTTAACTCAGTAATTAAGATAAATATCGTCGATAAGAGTTCGAAACTACGTGGTAGCTATGTCACCCTTCGAGGTCTGCTAACGATCTAAAAAGCGATACCGCCCAGAACAATGTGACCAACCGGTTATATAATTTGAAGTGTCTGTATGTTTTATTTCGTTCTGAATTTTAATACTATTAGATGAGTTTTTGTTGGAAATATATTTTAGTGTTAGTTTATACGATTCAAAAGTGATCCTACTGTTTGTTTTAACTTACATTTAATAGCTGCTATAAAATTAAAGTTGTTTAAGTTTTTTGGATGATAGGAGCGAGCAAGGCCTTTAATTAGTACAAACGAGTATTTTATACCCGAGTATTGTATGTGCATTTAATTGAACACAGATGAGATCACAAGCTAGCAAAAAAGAGTATTGAACCTAACTACTACAATAAAAATCGTAGTATGATGTCACATACGTAGCAGTGGCGCCCTCAACTTCTCTCTATTTTTTACCAATAAATACTCCTCCTTACCTTCATTAGTTAACTAGGTATTATAATAGCTGTTTCATTGTTGTTTTATTGACAAGCCATTATCAGACTTATTTGTCCAAGAAAGGTGAGTTCTGGCAATCCTCAGCAACTGCATTCTCCAACATTTGCATGATATGTCGCTGTTTATGCATAGCACAAAGCATTCGAAAAGGACATAATAATCCAATGTTTCATCTAGATCGTCCTATCACGTTTTTTTTTTCAAATTTACAAAATCACCGAAAATCTTCAAACACACTCCCATATGCTTCTCTAAGATTTTGTGGTAGTCTGTACATTTACTACCGCTCTGAAACGCCGTTGAGACTTTCACAACACCAGAATTATCATGCCTAGTTTATTCGTATAAATACAGTTGCAGAAAAGTAGAAAAACATTTAGGTACAACAATAATATTTAAAACGCCACTCACAGCTTCAGTTCTCCATAAAAATCCAATAGAAACAACATTACGGTACCCAGCATCTCTCCTTTAATGAATAAGTAAACAAAATTAGTGGGGGCCAATATCGAAATAAGTGAAACGAGTACACGGTCAAAGGTACGAGATTGGCATATAAAGTATCCATTTACAGAAAATAATTTTAGCTTCCTTCAATCTTTTTATGCTGGATACGGGGAGGTTTTATTTGATGTGCGATTTTAAATCAGGTTACGTAGCTATCTTTTTAAGTATTCTGTTTGGTATCGCTTCTCATTTTAGGGGGTTCTTGCTTATTTTTAAGGAGTGTACTTTTTAAATACTTCCCAGGATTCGCTATTGGTGTATCAGCTCATTTTGTTTCTGATTGGTTAATAAATAAGATTCAAAGTAATGTACAAAACATCGCAGTACTTGTTAGTAAGTTTACTAAGAAATTTAGAAGATATTTTCTTCATTAAATAATCCTTATACTTCATAAAATTAGGTAATTAAACTAAACTCTATATTGCTGTTATCTATTGAGCAGGACATATCAGTACATGCTAGTGCTATATTTTAATTAGTAGGTCGTCTGGTAGAAAGATCTTCTGAAAATATCAGTTCTATTGTAAATGTTTTCTAATTTTTTTATGTTTGTACATAAACTCTCAAATACAATAAATCAACTGTGCGTAAACAAGTTGTGTAAATTGTGAAACTTAAGGCGTTAACAGATTAAACCTCCAACGCATGAAGACGTCGCATTAGGTAGGTTTAGCTCATAATATGTGTTCGCTATAAGTATTTCGTATAACACTCAGGACACTAGTTTAGAATTAAAGCTGTTTAAACACACACGCTGTACGAATCGAAATAGCTTTAAGGTGCTATTAAATAGAAATAATCTGGCATTTTAACTCTTACTCGCTACTTTTGAAAATATCTTGAGTGCATCGTTGAAAGAAAATGCGGGCATAATTCCCGCTTCCACTGCGTTTGGATTGCATTTAGAAACGTTAGGGGATGAAACTGGATAAAGTTTATGTTAACAGTAAGCAATAAAAGTAGCCTTTATGGCGATACGTGGGATGGCTGCGGCCGAGGCATCGCGCTGTCGTTTGGACTCCAATATCATTCATTTTATAGATACAGCATTGAAATGTTTATGAAGTCATGTGAGGAGAAAGATTACCAAAACTACTCATTATGTATATTCGTTAGTCATCCCCACTTGTAACTGGATGATATCAAGCCAATTAGGGACAATGTGAATAATGTTTACTTAACAGTTGCGTAAAATTACTTATTGTTTACCATTTTTGTATCTTGTAATATAATTATATCATGACAAACCTATAATTTCAGATGATTGGTTCGGGTAAATTTTTAATTTCCTTTTATTACTTACCTCATATACTTCTAGGACGTATGTACATTGATTACTCAATCCGCGGACGAAACATCTGATGTTTATCTATGTTGAAATTTTATTAAATCGGAAAATTGAAATGTTTATTAATCTCTGTCAATTTTAAAATCATATTAATGAAAAGAGCAATTGTGAAATATAAATTGGCTACAATGGGCCGGTACCAAAAGATATAAAAGTACTAAATTTACCATTCGCACCCTTCAGCGTGAACGCCATCGCAAAATGAAAACAAAAGAGTTATTGAAAACATTTAAATAACTGCAATTTTTCTCGGCCATTCGGTAGTGGCGCGCTCGGGCTTTGGTTTCATTGGGAAAGAACAAAGATGAATTATTTTAAATATTGTTTATATTTTGTTTTCATTATATAATGTGACGTCGCCACATGACGTGACGATGTATATCGTCAAAGATATGTCGTCCTTAACGGGGTAGGCAGAGAGCACCGAAAGCCAAATATGTCTTCACTTAAAGACCTGACTTGCTTCTTTTACATAATAATAATAATAATTCATTCATACAAAACGTTCAAATTCATTCATCAGTATATTCATAAAAGCAAGCTGATCTAACAGTTCCATCAGCTAATATGTGACCTATTTCATCAACATAGGCGAGTCTTGATCTCCCTGGTCATCCACCAATATGCGCATTGCCTATTTTTTTACTTATTTCAGCCTACTATTATCGTAGCAAATGTATTATATGAAATAAATATAAATTTACATAAAATAAACTATTTCCATTTGTCATATTACATATACAATACACATATTATATCGTAAAGCTAGATAGTCGCTTACAATGTTTCAAAAAAGTTTAACTACTAAACGTTTCGTAAGTGTCTATAGACATGATCAAAATATATACCTACCCGATGAACTCATGTCACAGCGAATGGCGGGAGCTCACGACACCTTCGTATAGGTCTGAACTAATCGAGGTGTCGCGAAATAAGGTGTTGTGATAATGTGTGTATAATAAAGTCTTGAGGAAAGTAACCGCCTTCCATTCGATTTTTCAGTTTATTCGATTTTTTCTGAATTATAGGATCTCTAGCCTGACGTCCCGCATGATGCAAGCACCTAACCGATCCGTTGTAGGCCAATTAAATTGATTGATGCAATACAAACGGCGGTTGTTAATCAAAACATTCATTTCAGCCGCCGGTGGTGGTGTGTGCATCCAAATATATATTAATTTATCCAATTGAGGTGCAATTTTCATGTAATATCGGACCCCAAAATTTAATTTATTGATAATATTAACATTGGTTTTATGAATGTTGTATATTTGCTTTACGTAGTAATTTTTATAATACCGAAGATACTTTTCTCATTATTAACTATATTCAGGATGTACTACTCGGAAACTTTGTGCCTTACGACAATATGTAAGTAAGGACTCCACGTGTGGTCTTTTCAAAGCAAGCTTGTGATAACTTGTTCAAACGAATTACCGTCACAATATCGTTTACTGTCATCAATAAATGCATATAAATATTTTTTATCTTTGTCGTATCCTATACGATCGCGTTTTATCTTCATTCGTGTTTTATTATATGTCATAGAGCATTTAATATAATTTTAGGGTTAAGAGGATTAGAGGAGATGCTTGGCCAAAATTTTCATCTATTGAGTTGTTTGGAGGAAAATATTATTTGTAATTGAATCCATATTCTTAAAAAGTATTAAAAATAAATAAAAAATGGTTATAACTTTGGTGGATTGTTACAAGACTTTGTTACAAGTTTTCACATAATTTAAAATCTCCGTACCCCGTCACGTCCAATCTAGTTATTGGTTATATATTTGTTCCTAGTTATAATGATCAACAGCTTAAATTGTACCCTACATTTTTCTTCTAATATGATAGAATCACCAAATAATTTCATTTTTCTACGGTTGGTAAACTTAAAAATTCTCATAAAATTCATATGATTTTACTGCCCATTTAAAATTCAGTAAAAAGACGATATATAGGATGTGATGAAGTAATGAGTCTTAATTAATTGGACACATATGACACGTCAGCACATGTAATTAGATTTTCGTAAAAACTTTCTAGCTAGTTGATATTAAAGCCTCCAATATAAATGCATATTAGTACAGTGAGTTCAATTCGAGCGGACACAAACGTAATGGCATTGTATTGCCGCGGTTTGTATGCACTATGTTTGGTCTGGAAGCGCTATCAAACTTTATTTATGTCAAATATGAAATTAAATATAATATATTTGTATGCACGAAAAGTTATTTTTTATGCCTAGCGAATAATAATGATAGCAGAATATTGATTATTATTATTATTATTATTGATTGATTAATGATGATTGATATTGATTAACGATCATGATGATTATTATTATTATTATTTAAGATGTGACGTTTACTTCGGTTCTTTCTCAGAATCTATATTTGACACAGAACCGAAATCAACTGGGCTTAACCATTTCTGATCTGTAGTAAATACATATAGTGTACGGTGCATTCCTGCTAGATGAATAGATATAAGGTGATAGACTAGGATCTATCACCTTCTATCTAAATATATGACATTGTACTTATTTTTATGTATTGTATAACGTAACTGGTGACACGTGGTATTGTACTACACTCCTCTGCCTACCACTTCGTGCATTACAGGCGTGATGTTATATTTTTTACGTTTATGAATACGTGGTTGGAGTTATTCGCTAATAAGTAATTTATAGTTAACATCACCTATGGTCATAAAAATAATATGTATTATTACACACATGACTGCCTCGCTGGTCGTGTTTGTTGCAAGTGCGACTGCCGTCCTGGGTTCTATTCTCGGGTCGGGCACTACTATTTTTTTCTAAATTAGATTTTCTGGTAATGACTTGGAGTTTGGATATGTGCCCGATGTATGGCAATAGCCTATTGTCATACATCGGACACATATCTACCACAAAATATTCCAATTTGAGATGTAAACGTAACTGGTGAAACATGGAAGTGTTCTACATTATTCTGCTTACCTCTTCGGGAATTATAGGCGTGATGTTACGTTTAATACACATATTCACTCCAGGTCCCTTGCGGGGTAGGCAGATAAGTATAAAAAAATATGTATCGTATATAGATTAAAAGGGTAGTATCCCTGAACAAATGTTTTATATTATTCACTTCTCGCCAACTTTATATCATTGAGTTTACGAGGTGCTATGTAATAAGTTATGTTCGTGTGCGTGTTATGGTTAAGCCCAGCAGCTGCGGTGCAATATCGAAACTGGGCTCCCGCGCTTGTGTAGGGCTGTTGCGAATGTGTTTGTTTTAAAAACGTACACACATAAAATACTCGTACATATTGTTCAGGATATTAAACTGCATAACTCGTCCCTCTTCCGTTCACGGGCATCTCAATTGTGTTACCAATACGAAAAATTGGACATATTTTAAGCCACAATACGCGAGATTCAGATTTACCAATAGCGGTGGGATCTTCCGGTATTGCTACTTTCGTTTTCCGGTATTGAAAATGATATCGTGATTTTCTACCAATTTACTGATACTGATTCTGTGAACGTGAAAGCGACTGTATTTCTCACGATTTAATATCTACCGCAACCGATAATAAAACCGTTAAACCGCTCGTTTTAGTTTGGATTTCTTTTGGTTGAAAAGATAGATATAAGCAACATCTACTTTTATTTGTAAATGTATCCTTATAAAGCGACATTGAAAATGAAAGCTTTTATAGTAATTAATAGATACAGTGCGCAAAGAAACTGAGTAATGATTGACAAGAAGGTCTTACGTCACAATGTTTAAAAACTACAATTTATCTTTTTATCTGTGATAGAATAATAATTTGTCCAGATATTACTGCAATATTATTAATAATACCTCCGTATTAACCGTAAACAAAGAGTTCTAGGGTATTTTAATATTAGATGCGTTTATAGTTAAGGACCTGTAATTTAATTTTTACACACTACAATTATTGGCAGACTTTTTTAAATTATCCAAGTATACAAAATGAAGCCTTAAATATTTTTTATCTTTTCTCTATACATAAAATTTATTGTTAATATTGCAAAGAAGGCAGACGAAGCCAGGAGTATCAGCTAGTACTCAATGAGAGCCAGAAATAGTGAGACTTCTGCCGGGTAATGAGATTAGTAATTACGTATTAAATTCAATTAAGCCTCACAGTTACGACACAATGACATCAAGGGGTTAAGTAAGCAGTGTCTTTCCAATGACTATTGATAGTATAATGAATGGTATTCGTAGATTACAGAATGGGACTTCGTACAAAAGTAGTAGGTACTTTTGGAACAATGGTCATTTCGAATAAATCCAGGAGCCCTTCAGTGAGATGCTGAATTAAACCACAAAGCTAGATTCACAATAAATATAAGACACATTGAAAATTAATTCCATCATTAAATAAATATGTTTTGTCCGAGATCGAAATCAGAATTCCCTGGAAAGCAAAGAGCAATATGCAAACACAACGTCTATATTTCCTTGTACATAAATAAATTACTATTTTAAACTCAACCCAATATGAAAACATGAACACAGTTGCATACATGACATCTGACGCGGAGCAGAATATCAGTTACACGAGAACGAGCAAGTGTTTCCACTGAGTAATAAGATCCCTATTAAATTAAGTGCATTTCAGACGTCGCCAAAGATGCGAGTGGAAAATTCCAGAACGAACGCGTCCCGTAGAAAATAACGCGGCGTATAATTGTCACTGACAATATGAATATATGCATTTGGGTCGCACTAGTGTTGCCAGATGTAGAGTGACAAGACGGACTGAGGGTAAAAAAACCTCTTTAACAGGAACACATTGGACCTATTTGTTTTATCGTCGACGCGAGTGTCAGAAGTCATCAAAATTAGCGTCTAAGGACCGTATCAGGTTTCTCATGATGGAGATATTTAGAATTCGGTGGCTACCCTTTACGGAACTTTGTTATATTGGGTCAGAATATAATGGTGTCAGAATATAACTGTGTTATATTCGGTTAAAAGAATAATAATTACCTTCATGTGACATACCTATATAGATGGTGTGTGTTTGAACTCTTTGAACACTTTTAGTTAGGCTATTGATTTTGAGCTAATTCTTTGCTCGCTTTCGCCATTTTAATGATATAGCATCATTTCGTACGTACAGGGTGACGTTAATAGACGACTTAATAATACGATGTGCGTAATGAGTCCGTAATGTTGTTTCAGCATAAATTCATTAATGCGGCCAATAAAATTCAGGGAACATCGAATAAAACAGAATTACCATTTGCGTTTGGTTTGCGATGCGCTACCACCCGCGGGATAGGTTGTGGTTCAAAAGGTATCATTCCAATTAAGTAAAAATTTATTTTGACTTGCTTCGAATTTATATTTACTTTGTTTTTTACTTAATTTATTTGTGTTTGAATGGTTCGTTGGTTCAGTAGGCAGTAAATATGACCACTGTGCCGGAGGTCGTGAGTTCGATTTCCATCCGCGGCCAATATTACCGTGATAAGCACAATAATCTGTTATGTATGGGTGTGATAAAAGGCAAAAAATACATTTATGTCGTCTGTGTGTTAATGTGAGGAGACTTATCAGGATTGTGTGTAACCAATGTGTGGAGACTTTTCACGATATTAATTAATTATTATAAAGTAACATCACGCCTGTAATCCACGAAGAGGTAGACCGAGGAATCTAGTATCCCCACGTATCACTAATTATGTTTATGTCCTACTTTGGAATAGCTGGTAAGCCTATTGGCATAGACCGGGCACATCCGGACTCCGAGCAACTGTCAGAAAATCTAAATTAGAATAATTCAATTGTGCGCAACCTGGGATTTAAACCCAGGACCTCCCGATAAGGTTTAGCTAATTTTTTTTTCAAATAAAGAAGTGAAGAAGAAGTAACGCATGTTGAATATTTATTAAATATGAGTATACTGCGCCGTTGTATCCTGAACACAATTGTATCCACGACTATCTGTCAATAAGTTATTGTTTTTCTATTCAAATGTCCGAATATCCCGCAAAAGCTGGTACACACTATTCGAAGAACCCTAGACGGAAGATTTACATTTGCAGAACGCTTACAAAACGGGACATAAACGCTCATACGTGTTGAGGTTCAACATGCATTTATTCAGACTTCATCACATCGGACTTCACATTTATTCAGACTTCATAGTTCATGTCATCGGACCTAACATTTTAATGTTCTTGTTATATCATCCACTTATATTATCCCAAGCAAATAAACGGAAAATAACTTATGTATTTTTTATATTATCTTATTTATACTTATTTATTTATTTATATTATCTTATCACAATTTTTTTTTATTACGTATCGTTAGATCTTTTTTAGTGTTATTGGCCATGATGTATAAAATGGTAACACATAACATTCTTTAGGATGCAAATTATTCCAAGTCTATATAAATAATTATATTGTCAGTAATTATAATTGTAAGAGAAAGTAATTAATTCAATATTCGTTTGATAATTATTTCTTTTTGACATAATTAAACCTCGTGTATTCATTACGTTAATGTTATCTGACATTCTAATTAAAATTACCTCGGCAATAACAACTTTTTTTTATATCTTATTTTGCGACGTTAATAGGAAACTACTCTACATTTCGTTCATCAATGATAAAAACTGACTGCCTCGTTGGTCGTGTTGGTTGCGAGTGCGACTGCCGAACGGGAGGTCCTGGGTTCGATTGCCGGGTCGGACA
>DWDW01001983.1:0-10772 GCA_018245635.1 Mimoniades versicolor eupheme | reverse complement strand
AGGGTCACCTAGTCCATGATGGGACGTATAATGTAGGTAATTGGTGAAACTGGGAGTGTATGAAATTCCTCTACCTACTTCTTTGGGAAAAATATAGGCGTGATGTTATGTTTTTTTTATGCAACGCAAACGTAACATCACGCCTGTCACCCTCGAAGAGGTAGGCAGAGGAATGTAAATAGGTGGTAAGTCTATTGCCATATACCGGGCACATATCCAGACTCCGAGCCACTACTAGAAAATCTAAATTAGAAAATTAGTAGTGCCCGACCCGGGAATTGAACCCAGGACCTCCAGTTCGGCAGTCGCACTTGCAACCAACACGATCA
The DNA here is from genome assembly GCA_018245635.1 of Mimoniades versicolor eupheme. NCBI lineage: Eukaryota > Metazoa > Arthropoda > Insecta > Lepidoptera > Hesperiidae > Mimoniades > Mimoniades versicolor. Next base: position 10,443 of record DWDW01001983.1, on the reverse strand, counting down.
ACGATGTAACTAGTATTAACGAGGCAGTCTTTATGCAACAGCAATAATATTATTCTAATTCATATTGGCGGTACGATCCGCACCCTTATACACGAAAACTACAACTCATCGTATTGTCTAAGCATCCCGTTACTCCTAAATTTTATCCAGTAATATATTTGTTTCTTTTAGTACTTCCTCTGCGATCGAACATGAATTCCCGTCGGGTTGCGTATCTTTCATTCATATTGTTCACGTACATCTTACATTCATTTTACACGTCGAACCTACTCTCTCACCTGGTGAGTGATGATGACAATAGCATGGATTTGGAAACTCTAGTAGAGAGTGACTATAAATATGCAAAATTGGAGAATTTGTTCATACCAACTGAACAAAAAATTTATAAGGTACGCTAATGAATACATGTAGCAGGTTTGAGTTATGTTATAAGCAATCTAATTTGTAATATGCTCGATAGTTTTCCGTACTTGATCTATTTTCTTACTATAAATATAATTCATTTAAGGCAGCTCGAAAAAGCTGTTTAGCTTTCTGTTTCTACTCACGGTCTAAGTGGAAGATCTTCCAAAATGTACATAGTTCGTTGAAATGTTACTTTCAGATGGTGCGCCATGGCATGAACCTAAGTATCTTGCAAAACAAGTTATCTGTTGCTGAATATATGAACGTTAGAGAGGGCTTGCACGAGGTTTTGTCAACGCGAACAGCATTATTATCTGACTACGTTATCGTTTATCCTGTGCTTCTTAAAAGTGAGTGAACTATTTCTTTATTAAGACTCATTGCTTAATAGTTCCACTATATATTCTCGAAGCGTTCGTAAATTAAATATGAAAATACATGGACAATTATGTTATTAAATATTTACTCAATTTGTAGTCCCGTCGTTTATTTATTTGATCACGCAAATCCTTAGTCGCCGTCAATCTTATAGCTAATAAAAAAATGAATTAGTTCCTGTAACCAATATTGTTTCTGAAATTGTATTTTACATTTTCTTACATTTCAGTGTTTGACAGTGATCTTATCTGCCAGCTCATAGAAGTCGATTTATATTCGGATATCAAAAAGTATTTATACACATCCAATACCTTCGCCTATAAAGAAGAATTTAAAATAGGGTAAAATTACTCATATATTTATTTTATTACAATTGACAATTTCTAGTCAAGTCAAGTCTAGTCAAGACTACAAAATATACTGAGACAGTTCCTTTTTTAATTGTATAAATTTGTATGTGGGGAAAGACATCAAAATGTTATAGGCGAAAATAAGTCAATCTGAGGTAGTTAGACATTGACTAAGAATTAAGCCGGCTTGACTCACGTTTGTTTTTTCGGGGTGGCCCAACTAGTTTCGGCCCGAAACCCCGATAAAACAAACGTGAGTCAAGCCAGCTTAATTCTTAGTCATGGGTAGCACTCACGAAACATTTAAAATAAAAGAGTTCGACATTTTTACTTAACCAGAAATGTAATTTTCCATTTCTAAAGTGTCCAGAAGTCCCTAGAAATGTAATTATCCATTTTTAAAGATCAGGCGTTCCAAAGAACGGCACTGAAGTCGAGGAATAGCACAACTCGACTAGATCTTTTTATGCTATTAATTGCAAAGGGAAAGCCGGCTTAAAGATGCTAAGTTTACAACTGGTTAACTGATGCATGACGATGCGCGTTCTTATGCAGCACGAAAAACACATGAGTTGTTGGGAAGCGAGAATGTTTGGTTGTTACCGTGGTCTATTTAATGCCCAGACCTAAACCCAACCGAACACGTTGAGGATATCCTTCAAAAACATTTTAAAAACCATGGATATGATGACGAACAAGCAACAACTAGAATATAATATGTTCAAATTCCTTTGGGAACAATTACCCCAACAAGACATCGAGAATTTTATTAACAAATCCAATGAGTAATCCTTGACCCCAAGGTTTAGCAACTGAAGATTTCGTTCTTTATATGTTCTAAAACTGATATGATAAAATTGGTCCTTCAAATTTATCACTGGTTTCATAGTTCATGTCCTTACTACGAAAAATACTACGCATCTCGATGGCTTTATTCATTTTTGCCTTAAAAGTGTATTATTTCTAGTTTAAATAAAAGAATAGCCACATGATAACCAATAATAATAGTAGGAATATATTAATGTACGTCTAATACTTGGTGAAAGTTGAAAGATTATGGTTGAAATATAATTTAAATCAAATGGCCCAACAGAGTCCTTCGAATAAAGGAAACCGGTGTTCTACAAAGGCTAATGTCAGACAAGTTGCCACCGCTACTGAATTGTGCTCACACTTATCCAATGTGTGCTGAATTTGAGCAAATAGTTGTACCATTGAGCATCGTTCTGGCATCCTATATTTTTGCTACAATCATTATGCTCGGTGAAAGATGGCACTATGAGAGATATAGGGTGTGGCCTTATACGGAATAGCAGGTAGGTATAGAGACTATTTATTGATCTATATTTATTAATAGTCAATCCTGAAATTTGTAATGATACTTGTTTTTTTCAGGCTAAGCCTTTAACTCAGCCATATATTTTGAAGACGATCTTTGCTTTTCGGAGAGAAGAAATGGCAGGCGTGGACATCTGCACGACTACTTTATTATTACATATATAGGTTATCGTAAAATTTTTACGTTTAAGTTTACGTAAAGTTTTACGTTTAAAGTTTAAGTTCACAACTATCAGACCAGCAGTATTTTTTTGTATGTTACAATTACTATGTTTGTGATTTATCTTTTGTTGCGTGTGTCTTTAAAATATATATAAGAAATATTCTACATATTAAGGGTTTCATTTTAATTCATTATTCACGTACGCTGTGTACGAGTATGTTTGCAAAAGATCATAAACTAAAAATTGCCTTACGTCGCATCTTCATTGCTTTACCACAAAATTTTACACGCTGTCGTTTCCAACATAGGTTCAGCGGACATAATAAAGTGCACTCCAATCATAACTAATGTTGCACTGTTTTGCAAACATGTAACTATTTTTATCTCATCAAATTATTTATACAGCTTCAGTATAAAATCGTTATCCGTAGATGATAACCGGATGCCGATCGTCGTTTACGTAAAACGATTCTATATTGATTATCATTCGTTTATCATTGGACTCATTAAATCAAGTATACATAGGTGTAACAAGCGTTTCTCAATCCATAGGTTGTAAACCCGACGTTTTTGTCATATTTATTTTCTAAGAAAATTGAAAGAGATGAAAATATTTTGTAATTTAGGTTTATGACATAATACAAATTGTATGTGATGAAATACAGATAGCATGCACAAAAATGAAATCGTATTCGGTAGTTTATAAAAATTAATTTGAGTAAGTTATAAATGTGTTAAAAAAAATTTATTGGAATTATATCCCTTTAACCCGTTTTTACTTTCCGAATCTCCTAAATTGTTATCTGTCACCGCAACCTATCCATTTATCGACAAGCCTCTATTCGTAGAACAAATATTATAGGGTTAAAATACGAATACCAGATCTTCACAGCTTCTGTCACCACGTACGCTGCTGCCCACAGCTAAGGCATTTAGCTCTGCCTAAGCAGACTGCGCCATACCGCGATCTACTGTTACAGGTTCGTTCGCCTCTTACGAGAAAATATGTCCCGGTATGAAGGAGGGGAGGGGGGTTGGGAATCGCAGATCTTTCCTTCTCGCATCGCTAAAATAACTACTAAAATATATGTATGAGCATATATTTACTAATGTAAATATAAACTCGTCCTTCTTCAATTTCTACGCCCAGATACAAAGCAAACTAATTGTATCTACTCACGGCACAAATATTGGTCTCAGATGGAAATCGATCCCGCAATTGTTATTGCCGGATTGATTTCTATCTGTTAAAATAATACCATATGTCAAGTGCTATGGCGGTCAGAACTATATGCTAACCACTAAACCAATAGCCCAAAAGAACGGCTGATATTATAATTTAACTCGTGACTCAAATGTGAATAATCAAATTTGATATACCTCAGCGTAAATTATGGAAAATTGTTGAGGTGAATAGGTCTCATAACAGCTTTGTCTGATACTTAAAATGAAAAAGTCAGACAATGTTTAAAATAACGATAGGTACTGGGAATTTCTTCGGATATTTAGAGAATAACTGTGTTGAATCTATCGAGTCGGAGTTAACTGACTACCATATAACATCACGACAACTGCGTTAAAGATACGGTACGACCTGCGATGGAGGAGTACAACGTCAGCGGTCCACATTAAACATTAAATTATCTGCCGTTATTCCTCCCTAAGGTAAGCAGAGTTAAATGACTTTGTTATTGTTACCAGATTTTATAACCGCGAACGTGTACAACGAAAATATCACAAGGTTAGACCTATAGGTTTTACGAATATCGATGTTAATACATGAATGGATGTAGATATTCTAGATGTATCACGCTCACACGAACACGAATGAGCACGGTCGAGTCTCCACGGCTTTCCACCTTATTGGTTCTGTCTCTTATGGTCATTTATCGTGACTAGTATAATTGGTTTTATTTATAGACCGCTAACAACATATTCAGCGTATTATTCAGTTAACAGTCGTGGATTCTTGTCAGATGTCTTAAAAATTTTAAGCATTAAATATGGTTTTGTCACTGATACATACGTAGATATCAATTTGAATACATTTTCGTCGAATCAATGTTAAGTTCCGGACTCAACACTCAAGAGGTAGAAAATTTACACGGTCTGTTACCATTAGATTCTTTCCGAGCCTATGAGAATTCTGGGACACTTCTTTTTAAAGTATAATCCCTTTATAATAAAATGCCATGATAGTTATAGTTTCGTAATATAAGTGTTTGTGGCTGCACATATTATTTTAGACTTTTTAGAAGGAAATGGGAAAATTGATTTTAATAACCTCTAAAATATTACGAAAATATATGTACTGTCATTACGAATTATCACCTATATCCCTTTAAAATCAAGTTTTTAAAAATTTTACAACATTCGTAATTTAAAATTAATTTCGTGGCGTTTATACATATATACATAGGTACATGCTACCCTAAAAATTTGATTTAGCCACACGTGTGCGAATTAGCTTTAAATTCTACAATAATCATTTTAAGGAAAATATATTTATACCCTTTATTAGCCGTGTAAGCATTTTAACCCACGAAATTATATCAGAAACCTTGTTTTTCCGAAATATTTTAAATTTTCAGCAAAATCGTCTCCTTTGTTTTCGTTACTTTATCGTTATCATTTGATTAATGGAAATAAATATAAACCATAATTAATCACCAATGAGAAATATGAGGGTACGCTCATACTTGCGAGTAGCAATCTATTTATATTATAAGACACAACTTATACTTCGATATTTCAATACCCAGCAAAAGTTTTTTGTCATGGCATGCTCGTAAATTAGATTTAGTAACTTTATTTTATTTAAAATCAAATTAGACTAGACCAACACCATTTAACTCAAAATTTTAATTATTAACAAAAATATAAGATCACTATAAGAATATAAAAATTGCTCTGGTGCGTTTTAGATTAGCAAATTCACCGACGAAAACATAGGTGGTGACTAGTATTTGATAGCCCTTAAACAACGGCATTCAATTTCTGATGTGGGTTAAGGTTTATTTCAGATTAGTCCTGGGTGTATCGATCTATAAATTAAATTCAGACATGAAATGCATAAAAATATTTAAAAAAATAATAAGTACATATGTATATGAAAGCACATGAAATAACAGTTCGCTAACTGCATATTTATTAAGAACATCAAAATAAATTACTTTGACTACATCCTCCACATGATATTATAAGCTTCGTTCATCCGCTTCCGGCTGCACCTAACCCATAAGGTCTTGAAGAACCGGTAGATAGAAAGTATGTCCCGGGGCTGCCACCGGCTGATTTCATACCCATGTATGCCATTTTGTTCTTTAAACAGAGTCCATTTTGAAACATCGTCCAATTGTCACATTTGCGAGCTGAAACATTAATCATTAATTTTTTTTATGCACTATAACACGTAAACCATACGTGTACATGAGAAAGAGACTTAAATGAAAATGATCACGAATGAAGTGTTATTCCTGATTATGCAATCCGACAAACGGAGTTTCATATTTGCAACTTCGGTTCATGAAGTACCTCAGAAGACTTTCATAAAAGTGTACACAAGTATTAATCACCTGGGAAACGATCTGAAGCAGCCAAAGATTCTACAAAATACTCCCAAGCTCTGGTGTGATCGCAAGTAGAAAGGATGCAACCTGGTTGCGACGAACCGCCATTGGGATAGAAATCTATGTGACCTGGAATTACACAGTTGAATACACAAATAAAAACAAAGTTCATCTTCACTCACCAGCTTTAGTTAGGAAAAGAGAACAAAGGTTTCTACAATACGGTAAAGTGTATATAGTACTCTGGTCTCAACCAGAGTAAAGATATTTAGTATGAAAATGATTTTATAATTTACCAAATTTAAATTCCTTAATCAGGTTTTTATTCATCGGAGCATCACAGCACGTATTTAAATGCATAATCTATGTTTACCTCTACAAAAATACACGTCGTTTACCTACAGGCTCTTTCAGTCCCAAGACCCCACCATTGGTATGCACGACGTCGACGTAACTCGCGTCAGTGTAGTCCAGCCGTTTGTCCATGGTCACATTTGTAAAGCACGGCCCTGCGGGATCCAAAGCAGTTATGCGACCTACAAGCTTCCCCGTATTCTGTTCGACAATTTTGCCGGCCACACCAGCTATATGAGCTCCTAGACTATGACCGACGAGTGTAATTTTTGACGGGTCCAGACCACCTGCAAAATATACAATATACATGTATGTAAATTTTATTTTAATTTCCATTAAAGTTTTTTTCAAATTTTTATTTCATTTAAGCCTTTCTAAGTTTTTGCCACTGCTTAGCAAGATAAATAGCAAGATCTGATGAGTATTATCTGTTTGCTCGTATTTTTTTATAGTGACTGACAGAAAAAGAGAGAAGCAAGGTAGAAAAAAATGCTATTATAATAATGGCAATGAATTCGCAACCAAATAAAAGTTCATATGTAAATATGATGGATATCTTACGGTTGATCATTTCGCTCAGAAACGCTCCAAGTTTTTCACCCATAAACTTTGCGTACGTTGAAGATCTGAAGTACTCTAAATTTATAATACTCCTACCATCCAAGGCAAATATTTTCAAGTCCAACCGCTTCAGAAGTTCGGGCGCGGCCGCTTGTACCATCAATCCATCGGAACTTTCCATGAATCCATGTAGAAGAATTATTATGGTTTTTGCTTGTTGCATAATCCCTTTAAGGCGTTTAGTAGCAGTGAGGTTATACTTCACATTGCCGTTCTTTGTTATTAAATCAAGATTAAGTTTGCTGGTCCGGTCTGTCGAGTTTTTTTCTTGCATCTGCTCGTAGGTTAGCCCGAGGAAACTTTTCAATGCCTCGCCTATGAACAAAATCAACTAGATAAGAAAATTCCTTATTCAGGTGTTTTCAAATTAATTATATTGAATTAATTCAATCCTTTTGCTGTTTATTATAGTTTTTGGTCAGACACTTAAAAAAATGTGGTTTACATTATGTCTGTATTCCCCGAAGAGGTAGGCAGAGAAGTGTAGTACACTCTCACGTTTCACCAGTTACGTTTAGGTCCCACTATGGAATAGGTGGTGAGCCTATTGCCATACACTGGGCACACATCCAGACTCCGAGCCACTAAAAATTTCTAGTGGAAAATCTACGTTAGAAAAACTCAATAATACCCGTCTCGGGATTTGTACCGAGGACCACTCGATCGGCAATCGCGCTTGTGGCCACTCGGCCAACGAGCCAGTCCATAAATTATTTTCCATTTTGCAGTGTGTGTTTGAAATAGATTATATGGGGATATATGTACATAATATATTATGTCTGATTTGAAAAGCAATTGAAATAATTAAAAAAAATCATTAATATATTTGATGAAAACAATACGTAACGATATTTTCGGACGTTCCTTTCAAAACCAATGTAGTTTGGAACAATGAGGAACGCTTTATACGAATATTTTGTACCTACTTACGTTATTTTCCATTGTCAATATTTCTAAGCGGAAATGTAAATCGAGTAAATTGATTGTCTCTTTGTGTCAATGTGGAAGTTTTGTTATAATAGTTAAATATTGGAAAACACTGGTTACTGGTAAACATTAGTTACTGAATTAAAAAAAGAAAACCATTTAGTCATTAAATATAAACTAGTATTTTACGTCTGAGCAAAAGAAACAAGTACTTTTTAAATTTATAACCCAGCTCCAAACAGCTTAAAATATACCTTTATCACACTTCTTAAATGTGCTTACAATTCCAACACTTTAAATACAATTAGATAAAATAAAACTAACCGACAAACTCCGTTACAAGCATATTGCAAAACCCTTCACAAATTTATAATAGCATCGTAGGTTTCTTCTTAAACTTAAATTATCAGATTTTATTTCGGTTTCGTATATTTGGTCATAAATATTATCGACTTACATCTATTGGATCCAGCGGCGACGAGGCTCTGTATGCTGGGAATGATGTCAAGAATAGACCTATAGCCGAACTTGGCTGGCTCTTCCCGGTAGATGGCAGCAGCGTGCGCACTAATAAAGAACATTATCTCGTATAAACAGATACGTTCCGGTTGACGAACTGAAATAAAGAAAACATGGTAGCTGGTGTAATTTTTTTATTTAAATATTGTTTATTTTTTGTTTAAATTAAGTTTTTTTTATTTTCTACCTTTTACTGGCGATAGTCATTAATGGTTTCTGACGTCCATGAAAGTCTGCAATGTAGTACCGTTTTTATTTAAATGATAATGTTAGTGATAAGCACTAACAGAAATGGCAGAATTGGACAATATCAAGACAACATTAAGCTTGTCCATAAAAGATAGTGTGAGTGTTGATCGACATTGTTAACATCTGCTCTATTGGATGTTGGCTACAGACATGTAACTAACTTGAGGATTGAAATGGTCGCCTCTCCTACTCAGGCTTGGGTGGAATAGAAGGGGATGTTTAATTAATTTGTAAATACAACTATATATCATAATCAGGGGACCCAAAGAAAAGTCTTTATACCACGGCAAATAATGACATGCACAGAGATAAAATAAAAAAATTAACAATTTTATTTGATAACTAAAGTCATTACTAAGATATAGATTACCAATTTCTACTCCAGCGATTTATGGCCCTGAGTGTTCGATTGTCACCCAGTACTAATATAGGGGTCATGTCCACTTCATCTATATCAGGATGTAAAATTGTCCCCACTAGTATGTGTGTATGCAGAAATTTATACATGTACAGACCTCAGTGTTCATTGTGGCAAATGTATCGTACAGGAACGGGTTTTGTATGGAATGTTAGTTCGTTAGAGCTCTCTTAATGAGTCTAACTTATGTAATGTTAATTGTTTTAGTCGTCGTAATCTAAATATTATAATAATGTTCTTTGGAGTAATTCCACTTAAACGAAATTGAAGTAGGTACATAGTTATATTAATGGCGGCAAATTAATTAGTTCGTTCGTTCCTTTATTGATTCGTCTATGTATTACTTCGTTTGTTTTTTCATAGTGAAACGTGAGAGTGTACTATACTCCTCTGCCTACTTCTTCGGGGATTAAAGGCGTGATGTTACGTATTCTTTCATACATTCATACGTTCCTTCCGTTCGTTTATTATTCAGATCGAAACTATATAAATCTTCTAAGGCTATCTGTGTTACTATATCTACTTATACATATTTCAAGGACGTTACGATATTAAGAAATTTGCGATATCACTGCAATATTATTTGCGATATCACTGCAATATTATTTGTTCACATTGTAATTAAGAACTTTATTTTTCTGTTCATAATTAATTTTGGAACGGTGTTATTTATTTTCATCGTCTATTACTTCTTATTAATCAGTATCGTGATAATCACTGTTATTTATTATTATTATCATCGCATACGGAAATCAACTGTGTTCTTGGCTGACGGCGGTCAGTAGTCAAAATATTTCCGAAACCGGCGTGCATGTATCGGAAATCTTATGTATGTTATTAACAGTGTATTAATATTATTATTATTATTATTAAATTGTTTAAGGTAGAAGAAGTACATCGGATGTGTCACGCTGATATTTGGCATTCTGTACTCTCTGCGTGCCCTATAAAGAACGTGACATGATGATATAATATAAAAAATTTAACCATGTCCATAAGTAACACTTTTTGTGATTCAATTCTCATATATTCTCATAAAATTTAAAATCAGCTTATAAGGTTCACGATTCTCTTTTCCGTATTGTGTGAAATGAACTATGTACATTGAAAATTCCATTGATATATCCAATTCCGAGGATCCATTTTCGTTAC
>DWDW01001982.1:0-10772 GCA_018245635.1 Mimoniades versicolor eupheme | reverse complement strand
TCGCACCGCCCGCCGCGCCGCCCGCCGAGCCCGACAGCCCCTGATGGCCGCGCGGGTGCGGCCGCCGGTCGGTCGCGTCGCGGGAGCTGCGGCCTCTCTAAGCCTGCACTACGACGAGGCTCGCTCCTACTTTTGTTTTACTGTAAAGAAAATCCTTCGTCCCGCAGGCGCCTCGACGGGAATGCGAACTTTTATGTTACGCGAAAGAGAAATATTGTTGATGCAAATGGGAATCTTCGCTTTCGTCGCTCGTCGCCTTGAAAACTCACCTTTTCGTAACGTATCTTTATATACTGTAATACAATTATTAATTTCACCTAAAATTTCGTTGAAAAGAATATGTATGGTCTCCGACCACAAAAAAATTTAATGGATAAAAATTGGTTTACCGATCTGTACTTGTCAATACATTAGTCTCGTAGTATTAGGATAATTGAAAATTAAATAAAATGTACAAAAGGTGCACGTCTACGTTTTCGTGTCGCGGAGTTGTTGATAGAAAAGTAGGTAATGTTTATTTTCTTAACGGTCAATATATAAAATCGACGATCGTTAAAATATTTTTGTATAACGTTTAATGGCGCTCACCTGAGTGGTGACGTAGTGATTAGTATTGGTACAGTGAATATCTAAATGTTGCGTGATCTCTTCACTTTATCTTTCATATTACATTTTGCATTAATGAATTTTAAGGATTTGTACGTCGATTGACATTAATAATATGTATCTGATTTTTCGAATGTAATCATGGAAAATTACATCGGAGACAAAATCATGCTGTATAGTTCTTTTAAAATACACCGATTGTAAATAGATAATTCTATTGTTGTTTTTACATAACATTATGCCATTTAAGATTGTATTTATTACAAAAATGTATTTATGTTATAACATATCCGGAGCCATTTTTTATTTGTCGTCAATTAATTAAATCTATATCAACATATCGACTGGCTCTAATCTAACCGTTCCGAAACAAATTCGCAACATGTGTTCAATGCACGTCGACCGGCGGAGCGCGCCCCGGCGGCGGCGCCAGCGCGCGGCGCGGCGCGCGGCGACAGCTCCGCTCCATACCATCGTGTTCACTCATAGTAATAACGACAGCTGCTAGTTCTTACAGGTTACTGTGAGCTTTGCTGCGTGTACTGTGCCAGCGAGGGTGCGCGAGGCCGACTTGTAGGCTTCCACCTGTTCGCTTCTCGTAAGAGCAAAGGTGTAACGTACAGTAGATGAAATTTAAACTTATTTTTAAGTAGTTCATGCAGTGTCATATTCTGTATAAAAGATAGTGAATACCGATGACCGCCGACGTATGACTACATGTACGCGAAGGGGGCCCGCTGGGACCGGTGGACCCGAGCCCGGACCGACCGGCCTACGGAATTAGTTCCGAATGTAAAAGGACGACGCCGAGAGGATAATGTGGATGCACTTGTTACATTCCACTGTTATGTTTAAATCCACAGCTGCTATTTATGTTTTATATTTACGTTTTATATTGATACTTTGGATTCTTTTTAAGTGTTGGATGTATTTTATACAAATTTTATCGATATTAAACTTATGAGAGTGAGAATTTCAGAAGAATTGCTCATTAATATACGAACCTACGAATATTTTTGCCATTGAACTGATAATGGCTTAACATTTATTAATATTTACGATTTGTGAACTTGATACTTTATCTGTAATATTCTGATTGCCATTTTTTGTTATTGATTTATAATTATTTTCATTGCTTTTTGTGTTCTATTGTCATTGAATTTACATATTTATATAACGTTTTACATAATATATTAAGTATATAATTTTATATTGTACTAGATATGACGACGAATATCAAATTGGAATGAAGCGAAACGGATGTATCGACTTTGTGATCAATATTGCTCAAGGAGTGCCAAGTTGTGTATTATACATACAATGAGATATCTCTCGGCAGCTAAACAATATAACGCCCTTAAAAAGCAACTAAACACCTACTGAACTGAACTGAATTTATTCGGAAACCAAAAGTACAATGTTTGGAGCAATAAATTATAATGTCAGACTGTTTGACGCGCCGTGTAAACCTGACAATAAATTTGAAAACAAACTGTATAACGACAACAATTTGTACGAGTGTAAATTCACAATGTGTCAATACGATCGTACGTTTGAAGGATTCCCTATTTACTTACCACATCACCTCGGTCGACGGCCAGCGGAGTCCTCGTCTCCGTTTATTACGTCATTCTTATAAACCGTAGCACAGATTCGGAGGTGCCCCGTTGGCACATTGTGAACGAAGCTACATTGCATTAATGTTTGTGATATATACTTATTGTTCATATGTATTAAGTAAAAATAAATATGTTTAATATGATATTGCGAGATTTTTATTGTGTAGTGCCCCTTATCCTCCGACAAGTGTCGAAGCGCAGCGCGCGGCGCCGTGTTGCCGCAGCTGCGCGGCGCCGTGTTGACGCAGCGCGCGGCGCCGTGTTGACGAAGCGCGCGGCGCCGTGTTGACGCAGCGCGGGGGGGGCCGTGATGACGCAGCGCGCAGCGCCGTGTTGACGCAGCGCCGGCGCACGGCCGCAGTGCGCGCCGCGTCGCCGCCGCGGCCTGTTCCACGTACCCAGTGAATCTTAGTCTTGTTGCATCATGAAAGCGATGTCAACTGTTCTCTTATTACTTATCCTGCAAGTAAGTTTTCTGGCACATTCTTGTAAACATATTCTAGTTTCTAAATAATAAAGTTTTTATGTTGTTATTTGTATACAAATTTCACACGATTATGTTGATTCTTTTGATAATATTTTAGATAGACTGCCTCGTTGGTCGTGTTGGTTGCAAGTGCGACTGCCGAACGGGAGGTCCTGGGTTCGATTCCCGGGTCGGGCACTACTGAAAATTTTCTAATTTAGGTTTTCTAGTAGTGGCTTGGAGTCTGGATAAGTGCCCAGTATATGGCAATAGGCTCACCACCTATTCCATCGCGGGACTTAAAAGTAACTGGTGAAACATTGGAGTGTTCTACATTCCTCTGCCTAACTCTTCGGGGATTACAGGTCTAATGTTACTTTTTTTTGATAATATTTAAATGTCTTGAATGAGGTAAAGTTGTCTGTTTCCAATGTTGGATTGTCTATTGATTCCGGTTCTATGACGGTGATTTTGAGTGGGTACTTGATTCTAATTATAAATGATAGCAACAGTTAGAAAAGACTATGGAAAAACTTCGTTTAAAAGACGAGCATGTATGACGACAGCATGTATGATGACAGTAAAAGTTTGGCAGGAGCGCAGCAGGTGAAACTCTAGCGTGTGCCTACCAATATGTATGTAATAATCTTATTATCTTTGCACACAGAGGATCGTGCAATGTATTTATTTGTAATAGTATGAGTTCTGGGCAATGTAGAAACATTGTACTATGGAAAACTATTTCTAACGCGTTGGTGAAATTTGACGGAATTGTTTCCATACGGGCACAATAGAAATAAATATAATAGAATATAACCAGAAATAAGAACGCAAAAAAAATCGAACCTTGTTTATAATTGTTAACAACTTTATACTTACAATTTGATTATAATCAGTGACGTTTCAAATTAAATAAAACTTATCAAACGATTGTTTTATTATTTCAGGCTAATGCATCCCGTCTCGATGCCTTCAGAAGGGCACTGTCGTCCGTTGAAAGCACATTTAGTAAGCTTTTAAATGATGTGGTTACTGATGTAAAGATTACCGTACATTGCACAATATTAGCCATGGAAAAAGTATTGGCAATTAGTGGAGCGATAGAGGAACCGTCGACGGATAACTGTTATGGTCCGGGAGAATCAAAAAATGTGAATATTAATAAATTGGATATTGGAACCGGGCCAAGTAGCGATACAAAGAAAGATATGAACGAACAAATAAGTTCATCGATCGCTAAAGTAAATGAAACATTGACTAATATTTTAGACAATGTTAATCACGATAGGATAAATCAAATAAAGACGGTCCTGCAAAACGAAACAAATCGTTTGACGGAGATCAGTTTTCTATTAAGACAAGAATTGGAGAAAATATCACAAGAGGTAAAAGGTGTATTCGAACACGTGGATTCCGATAAATCATCTTTAGAGTCTATTTGGAATAATATGAAAATGTTACACGAGGTGGAGAAAAATGATAAAAACATTACTGAAGTGAATGAAATAAGCCAAGTCCTTAATAAAGCTATTAATGTGCTACATCTAAATACGACCAATAACATCAACTCAGACGAAGATAAAATGAAAGTAATAATGCGGGAATTGGAGCACGACTCTTCTAATAACAATAATACATTTTCGAATATAGATAGGGAACTATCAGAATGGAAAGAAGAACGATCTCAATCACAAAGTAACTCGAGTCACAAATGGTTACCGGAACAGACCCCTACGAGTTTCAAAGATTTAGCTACAAAAATATTTAGAGATAAAGATATGAATCGCACAGAAACAGACATTCGTAGAAACGGAAATGAAATTCACAAGAAAAATCCATCTAATGAGACGTCACAGGCAGCACAAAATAATACTGACATTCACAAAAACATGTTAAAAGATACTAATTTCTTTGGTGTTTTATCTGAGGAAGAACAAAAGAAAGCAATTGATGAAGCTGAGAATATTATTAAAGATGCTGCTAATTTCGAATCATTGTGGGATAATATTCTTACTAATGGAAAAGAGACAGAAGTTTTTAATAATCCTGAACCGGTTGGCTTTAGTAACTTTAAGTAAATTACCAATACTTTCTACTTATAGGTAAAAAAAGCAAATCTCATTACAGACTTACTAGGAAGTGACACATGGAGCCCATAATACTGTTTCTGATAGGAACCACTGATGGTTAAGGTCTTGGGGTCGGGCAAAAACACTTTGCGGCCTACTATGAAAGGCTTGGCAACAAAAACGGTTCAGAACGAAAGCATTCTGAATAGAATTTAATCAAAATTTATAATAACATTTTTTCAACTAAACCAATAAATGTATAAATTAAACGACCGTGGTTCTATGTAATAACGATTTTATTAACAATATAAATAAGTTACTTAGAAATACATATATTATATTACCTACAATTGAGCTGCACTACTCTACGGCGAGCAGTCCAAGTGTTATGTCGATAGACAATTGTAATTACTCACTTCAACAGGACCCTAATCTATACACCAATACACTAGGTGTCTAGTTCGTACGTCTCCATACTCATTAACATAATCGTTTTACTCGGTCATATCCATATTCTAAGTTAGTTGATGCAAAATTTTGTAGCATTATGTTTCTAAAAAATTTACTTTAAACAAGTTCCTGACTGAACAATTGCTACTTACTTGGTTCCGAAATAAAAGTACTTTAAAGCATTTAAATGCATTATTACGTTTTTTTACGTTAAATGCATTATTGCACATTCACTTTCATCGGTTAAGTGGCGTATATACATAGATAAAATAAAATGTACAAAATTCTGCTTCAACTATGTAGTTATTTATAGATACTATTAACACGAAAAGCATTTATTTCTTGTTTTTATAAATTTTGTTTAGTTTTGTACACAAGTATATTTAATAATCTCTATCGAAAACATTTAGTAATTCATATTCCTTCAATTCCTGATGTTATCATCGTTTTAATAAAATGATTACGTAGTTATTAAATGTTTAGTATTTACAACGGTCGACAATACATTTACAGACAATTATTATTTTTACATCAGTTTAACGACTAGGATATCATCAAAATATTTGATGAAATAAAATGTTACAGTAAACAGTCGTTATAATAATAGGGTCATCGAGATCACCCTTTTATTGTACGACATTTCTAATAAATTTATGGAAATCCGTTAATTAGCGAATTCCCGGACATTCGTTCGTAAAATTGAGCAATCGTCACTTAAAATTTAATTGTCATAATATTGTACTAAATATCATAAGGAGAATTCATTACATCGTTCGCACAAGTGTACGTTCGCGGGTAAATACTTAGATGGAGCTTGTTTTGCGACACCACTTGCAGTTTTGTTCTGGGGCACCTAAACAATAATCTATATCATTTTTCTTACACGTAGTAAAATCGATACGTATTCTTTAATCACTGTACATGTTCTATTCTACGACAATAAGTAATTAATTTTATAGAAGTAAGAAGAAGCGTCGTATCTAGATGAAGTAAGAGAAGCAGATAAAGATACAATAAGTGTTTCAAATATGTAATCTACTTAGCACTAAGTATACAAAGTTGATTTGGAAGTTATAAGTTTCAATACAAGAGCATTTCTCAATAGGTGTTGTAGAGCGAGTGTTTACGATTACACATATATTTCATAAATGGAAGAATTTTTGACATGTCAAGTGTTGGAATCATTGGAGTATATATATCCCAAGGCTTTTAAAAAACTACACACATTATTTTCTTCTAAGTATATTACGTTTAAGTATTCGTTTCACATAATATACTTTGAATACAGGCAGGATTTTTTCGATAGTGGTGTTAGTTTGTGGATTATTCTATATATTATCTAACAATAAGTTACATTCTAAAGATACAGGAATAGTTCCTCCATGGCTCATATCCCCGCCTATTTCATTTGCAATACTTATTGACAACTTTGGAATATGAAGAAGATGAGTAGGTACAAATTATTCGCAAATTTCTGTATATATATTTTTTTTACTAACATGTAACCCAACCTAATGTGACGATAAAGTTTAGTATACGGTACATATATCCAAAATAAAATTATCTTTCAACACTCGTATATAATTTTAAACAATGAACTACTATAAGCTAGTTACTAAGTACTAGACAAAGACTAGAGGAGCGGAGAAGACGTACGTTTTGGAAGGTTTAAGAGGAAGGATACGAAGATGAGTGAGGTAAAGATATAGATTTATATATTAATACTATATCAAGTAGTGAATGTACGTTAGACCGTGTCGTGGAATAGAACACGTGCTCGGGACGGTGGGTCGGTAGCGGTGCTGTGGACGCAGTGATACTGTTCAATGAACTTGTTTTACCACGTGTGCATTTGATGCAAAACATTTTGTTTTATAGTTAAAGCACCTCAGTTCTGTAAATGATTGGCTAATAAACAATTACCTATTCATCATCGTTAACCTTGTCATCGTTCGACTGGCGGACACGGGTCTCAGATTGAGAAGGTTTAAGATGTTGGTGTACCACACGTGCGAAGTGGGAGTTTGAAACAAAAACAAATTACATATTCCCAGTGTTACAGGTGTTTTAGAAACAGTTTGAACAAATTATTGATTTCTATAATAATATAGGTTCGTTTCAGCTCAGTCTCTAATTAGTTAACTATTTTTCATTCACATGTCAAGATCACGCGTTTAGCATTTCGAAATATGCTTACAACGTTTGAACAGTACCACGGTCACGTACTTGCACAAGATGGCCGCCTGCGAACAGCCACTGTAATTTGCTTGTAAATGTGTGTGTGCTTATGTTATGCTATTGAAAACGAAACAAAAGTTGTAGTACGTAATACTCATTTCATTAATACTCTCCAACGTAGAAGAGGTGTTAATTGGTAATCGTCGTAGTACATTATGAATAAGGGGATTTTACACTACTATAAACAATTAGATAATTGAAAGAAAAATTCAATGCATCCTCCAGACACATAACATAAAAATATACATATCTAATATGAACATTGGTTAATGGTAGGTATCTATTAATTGCAGTCATCAGTAATTTTGAAGATCATTTTGGATCTGTTTCTCTTCTTTTTACAACCAAATTACAGCTTATATCTCAGTCGCGATGATCTCTCGCAGTTAGGAGGGCGGCGGACACCGCACCAGGGACGAAGTGGCGATCTGGTTGAACTGCTTGTCGATGGGCATGCGATCGTCGTACAACGTTGGAGCTTGGAGAATAATACCAGCTGTACCCACTAACACCGCCAAAGTAAATATCCACAGAAACAGACGATCCAATACCATCGCGACGTACTTCCAATCTTCTTTCACCTGCAACAATAGGCAACTCTCATTATGACTCAATTTTTTTTCGAATACTAAATTATAAATATTTTTTTTTAGGTGAAGATACGGTTAAGCTCATCTTTCCTATAAGTAGAAGTAGGGCGTCGTCTACACCATTCAGGTAGAATCAAAACTGGTTGACTTCCGCGTTGGTCGAGTGGAGGTCGTAGAGCTATTGGATTTTTCTGAGTTAAAATTACTAATAGTGACTCTAACTCTAGATTTGCGCTCGGTGTATGACAACGGGGTCGTCTATGACGGGACGTGCACGTTGGAGTGTTCTACAGTCCTCTCCGTACCTCTTCGGGGATTACAGGTGTGATTTAACGTTGACGTTTTATTTGAGTTTCGTGTACCTTCGTCGAATCCTCGAGCACCCTGGTGTGTTCTGCGATGAAACGCACGCAGAAGCAGGTGCGGTGCACCTCGGGCGGGCAGGCGGAGTGGCTGAAGCCGGGCGGCGGCTCGGGCACCGGACTCACCGCCTCCTCCTCGCCGCCCGGGCCCAGCGCGCCGCCCTCGCTGGACCCGTGCACCACACAGCTGCCGCCGAACCGATTGCTATCGCCCAGGCTTTAAAAATACGCTATTTAAGAAGATAATAATAAAAGCAGAAAATAAATATTTATTATTTATACTTTCACGCTTTAATGTTTTCATACCTCTCCAATTTCATGATCCAGTTCGACTTGACTTGCATGAAATATTGATAGTTAATCAATTTTTCCCTTTCGACAACGGAGTACGTAAAATAAATTATACTTGTATAAGTTATATTCGGTTAATATTGAAAATATGTTATCACACATATGTCTTGTTAGATTAACAACGCTAGATACTCACCTACAGACTCTTAGGTCAGACCTTTATATTAAAAAAATCTATTTTAACAATAAAGTACCTATACTGTTTCTAATTATATCATTAAATGGATTCCAGCTTATCTACTGACCTACATTTGAAGGAAGGTTAATGGAAAGAAAATACTAACAGAAATAAATGATGCATGTTAATTAATAGTTGGGTCAAAATGTAGTGTGTCGAAGTTTGGCCACCTACTCGTTTCATGTTTTTTCAACAAAAATAGGCCTGCAACTTAAATTTACGTATTATTTTGGCAAATTTATACTACCCTTTTATTTACCAAAACTTGTTATTCAGTTCGCATCGATTAAATAAGCGTCCCGCGCATTACTCATCCCCCACTTGTGAATAATTTATTAATTCAGTTAGAAATTACGGATTTTTAACATAAATTTGTATTTTATCTATGTTAAATTCCTCCGTAAGATATATGATATAGAGCGTGATGCCAGCTGCAATCCCTTCTTATCTCACTGATTGAAGCTGTCCTTAAAGAAAGGGCAGCCACAAGCTACCACTGCGGTAACAACTGCTAGTGACACACGAACCTTAAAACTATTTACCAGTATATTTATAGCGTCCGGTATTACTTATTGTTAGTAGTTTGACGTGGACGGCTACGTCAGGGCTACAAGCGCTACCTTTACAACTACATACCTGTCTCTACATACTCTACGATAATCATTACGACTTAAACATCTTTTAAATTTTCTTATAAAAATGTTTCAAATTCCATTTATTTAGATTTAGCAGGAAGGCTTTTATTTGTTGGCAAAAGCTGGATGGATAGCACATGACGAATTTCGTAGTTTTTGAGGTCAATCTTACATTGTACGATTATGTATATATACCGACTTATTACGAGCGGTAATGTATAACAGTTACAGAGCTAAATTAGTTATCGGGGACACATGGAGAATATTTTTCGTGTTTTCTATAATTAAAATACAGTACCTACAATTACAAAAATATTAAATGTAGTATGCAGTTATTATCTTTCTTTCCCTTTTTAACAACTTTTTCCTGTTTCTAAATATGGGGTACATTAAATGAAACAATATGATTAAACTGTTCTTTACATGTAGTTATGAGAATATATGCATGTAGAGATTGATTTAAATATTTGGGGTACTTAAATATTTAATACTTACTGGATATAATTGACCAAGAGAAGGACTTGTGGTAATGGTGTAATAGATAACTACGTAATTGATAGATACGCGACAGAGTTAAGAAGCATCGAACGAGTAATTACCGTGTGATAAGACAACGGACAATATTATAAAATGGTTAGAGGCATGAGTGCGCAAGGCGCTGATGTACGTAGTGAACTCACCCGGAATGCACGTAGGTGGTGTGCGTGAGGTCCTCCTTGCTGGGCGTGCGCGTGAGCGGGCGCGGCGGCGCGGCGGGCGGCGGCCAGGCGCCGGGCGCGCAGCAGTCGTCGTCGGCGCTGGCCAGCCGGTACGGGTACAGCGGCCGCGCCGCGCCGCCGCACCGCACCACCACGCCGCACGCCGTGTACCGCGACCTGGGTGTTACAACGCGTACACATCAGCTAGCCAACCAGTGCGCAACCCGTTCCATCATCTCACTCCACCTACCGAGACCTGTCGCCCTGCCTTTCGCCCTTCCATATAAACAAACGCTTAGCTACCGTCATCCAAGCGTGCAAATTTATTTCAGACTAAAAAAGACAAATAAAATATGATCCCACGAAACAAATTATTTTTAAATACCTACCTAACTATTAAAGTATTCTGGCGAGGTGCCTAGTGGGCTTATACGTACAAGTTATAAGTACAAGTTATAAGTACAAGTTATAAGTACAAGTTATAAGTACAAGTTATAAGTACAAGTTATA
>DWDW01001981.1:0-10773 GCA_018245635.1 Mimoniades versicolor eupheme | reverse complement strand
TTATAATTTTGTTTATACTTTTTTGTCATTTATAAGAATATTGGATTTAGCAAATACTTTGATTACTTTTATCGCCTTGTGTATAAGTTAGGCTAAGGTAAGATATATTTATGAACTTACAATTTACTCAGGACTAATTATTTCTCTTAAAAAGTGATCTAAGTTTATGTTTCAAAAAAAAAAGTAACTTCACGCCTGTAATCCCCGAAGAGGATGATTTATATGTTTCATTTTATCTTTTACTCTAACACATTTAAATTTGTTAAATGGATCGTATTATATATACGAGTATGTATACAATTTGTGTACCTATATTAAATTATATTACTAAATGTTAGTGAAATAATCGACTTCAATTTTATCAGGTTCCTGTGATGCTAGATTCTATCAATTTACGCCAATACATCATATATAAGAGTACAATATTCGCCTATTAAATATTAATTCTATTGGGTATTAATTAGGACTAATACATATTACTTCATTACTTCATGAATGTAATATATATTCTCGTTAAGAGTGAATCCGCGAAGTCGAATCTTCAACATTTCAAAGTGTATAATTGTCTAACAAATAGTATTAGTTTTGTAGTTCGCCCACCGCTAGACATATGCCTCAAGGCACGCCATTGAGATCGATTTTCAGTTGTTCGCATTCAGCTACTCTTTGGTATTACATACTCATAACTTAAAAGTGTATATACCTACTCTCAGCCAAATAGTCTCAGTTATCTCAAGAATATCCCCAAAGTAATAAACTACAACACTACTGATTCCATTTCCGTTGCGGTTGCTCGGTGAGGCAACAGACGTTAAGAGAACTACGGAAGATTTACGAATCTTGACCGGTACGGTTAACGTAAAAATTTGCAACAAAAAACATTATAAAATGTAGATTCTCTAGACATTGTAACTTTGTACATTATACTTGAATAAAACATAACATCATGTCCGTGATCCTCGAGGAGGTAGGCAGAAGTGTATAGTACACTCCCACGTTTCACCAGTTAGGCCTACGACACCGTATGGAAAAGGTAGTGAGACTATTGCCCCATATTATTATATCAGGCTCAAATATAAACTTTGAGCTATTATTAGATAGTTCAAGTTCAAAAAATCCAAAAGTACTCGACCCGGGGATCGAACTCTGGGCCTCTGAACCAGTAGTCACGTTTGTAACCAACCCGAAAAAAGAAACAGGCAGAAATATCAAAAAATATACTCGAAATTATGTAGATCTTCAAACAACTCCATTCGGATTTATAAACTCGCATTTGTTTTAAATATTAAATAATACATTGATCTTTCAAATAAACAATTGTGAGCAGAAAACAATCAAGTTTCAATGATCGAATAAAGTAAAATAGTTTTGTAAATTTCACAATTTATTAAAATGTAATTAAATAGCTATTAACTGCATATATTCGGCACCAGTGCTTTATTATGATATTAAACTATTTCCTATCTCTATTCTATTCTATCTTCTCTATTCTATTCGGGAAAAATAATTAGGAACCATATCTACATGAACGATAATTGACATATTTAAAATCATTTTTCCATTTCTTTATTCATTCCTATTTCCCGGCTCACTCGCCCACTGGACTTATTTGCCGACAGTACTCAATACGAGAGTTAATTTAATCGGGCGTAACGACCATTGCCGTTATCTCCTTAGCCAATTTAAACAAGGGAGAGAACGGGCCTGCTCACACCATAGATCGTAAATGAACATTGCTCGAGTATATTTGTTGCTACTCGTATCTGCCTACCTCTTCGAGGATTACAGGTGTAATTTACGTTAGATCAAGTGTATAGTATTCGACAAATGATCCATTTTGCAACTTGCTTTTTTTTATATGTAACGAAAATTTGTCAGAAAAGTTATATGTTATAATATGTCAGAAATGTCCTACTTATAGATCATAAGTATGTTCTTTTCAATGTACGTCACATTTTTGCTAAACCATAATACATATAATACGTTGCACAGTTTTCATTGTTTAGGGACGACGTCATTTATTACAAATATGTATTAGTTCACTAAATTAATGAGATTATCATACTTAAATGAAATTACTTGAATTTAACGGCAAGAAGTAATTTTTATTTAGTAGATAATAAAGTTATTTGTCGTCGATTTTTTTTTATGAACTCTAAGATGTGCAGGTTTCCTCACGATGTTTTCCGTCACCGTTATAGTAAGTTTCGTTTTAAAGATATAAAATTAAAATGAAAATGAATTATAAATGTGTAGTAACTTTTGCATACTACTGCTTTCGCGCGCAGTCGAGGTTTTTTACTAGTTGATCTTAAACAAGATTACCGCAAAATTAAGGGTTTACAAGTAATAAAACACATTTTAAAATAAAAAAAAAACAAAAATTTAATTACAATTTTATATTTTTGGTAAATGCATGTTACCCAGACAGACAACCAAAATTATTACATAATTATGTATTACATTCAATATATATGGCATCCAGATTTAGTCCTCATATTAACTTATAAGTAGAAGCGGAATTCTTAATTATATAATTACGTTAAATAAATAATTATTAAAAATAAAAAGTAACAATGGCGTGGCTAGCGCTAGTTAATAGTTTAATGTTGCCATTTTTTCACAGAATTGCTTAAAACGTTCAGTAAGAAATTATACCTAATGTAGATAAATAATAGTCTCGATATCAGTACGGCCAAACAATTAAATTCCTATACATCCCCATTAAACTAGTCGAGATCGTATTTTTACAGACACAACAGTTTTTTACCTTTCACTTACAAATTATTTAAGTACCGTTCGGGAAGCTTTTTATTGAAATGTAACCTCAAAGAAATTTATGTAATACCAGGTATAAAAATATTTACAGGACATAAAATTGTCTAATCTTGTATACATAAATTGGTAATTTTCCACACCTACACATATTTTACTAATTACAAAATTTCTATAATGATTTTTTCTGTGAAAAAATGTTACATGTCAAAATAATATAAAAACAATAATCTATAAATATGTATTTACATTAATGTTTAATTAGTAACTGGCAGTTTTCAGAAGGCACGCACGCATGACTCTATTTCGATTTTCATATAATATCGTCTATAAAGCACTTAACTACACTAAATGAGATTACAAACTTTGATTTAGAGTAAAGATACATTATTATTTCTATAATTGACTGGAACTCCTGAGAGTACTGATACTGCAATATATGTATAATTGACTGCTGCTGTATATTTATTTAAAAATAAGCATATGCAATAAGTTTTGTACTTAACGTTAGACAGTTTGAATATGCTTGTAATTCAAGCCATTCATATGACACAATTTCACCACGACTTGGACATGTTTAATATTGACGCAAACATTAACATAACCGAAAAACATGTAAGCCATTATTGTACTTTTACATCGCAAACATAAAAATGCAAAATTACATCGTGTTTTAAATACATCATAAATTGTACATCTGAATCAAAATTTATAAGAGCGAATCACATTTTTTTAACAATAGAATTCATTTTATGTAAAGATTTAAAAAGTTTTACTACGATATGTGATTAAGGCACTATGTATGTACATTTTCTAGGTATGATAATATGATATAATATAGAGGCTCGCACTACATATATGTGTAAATATCAGCCTTGATAATACAATACGTGATTTATTGCTTATATCCTTACAACACGTGTTCCTAAAAACAAATAGCTTAGTATTTAAAAATAATCGCATTTATCAAAAACCTTTGAGAGATATGAAATT
Source organism: Mimoniades versicolor eupheme (assembly GCA_018245635.1). NCBI lineage: Eukaryota > Metazoa > Arthropoda > Insecta > Lepidoptera > Hesperiidae > Mimoniades > Mimoniades versicolor. The sequence goes on along the minus strand of DWDW01001981.1, from coordinate 7,005 downwards.
ATTGCTAATTTTGTGCAATTCTAAACACATTGCAAGTTTCGCGTGGTTTTTAAATATGGTCAATCGAATATTCCAATATGAAAACGCCTTCTAAAAGTACTAATAATTATGTATTATCTAAATGAAGATTCGATTAGTACGCGCGTCGCACGTCACATTAGTCGTCGAACGCCGGACAATGCAATATTAATTATACCATTTCTACCTCGTTTAGTAAATATATACCTAATTATTATTACATAGATCACATTTCTCAACAACACTCATCCGAAACACACTATCACGTCGACATTATCGCTACATTTTAGTTTTTTTTTTTCGTTTTATGTTTTTTATTATCTATAATTATGATGGACTTTTGACGTGTTCTTTTTTGCATATTTATTTCATTAACCTGACTAGTAAATACAATACATATAGCACTTTTACTCAATATTTTTTCAGTTTTGAAACATTTTTTATAAAAAAAAATGTTCAAACCGTTTAACTACAATTCTCATAAAACACCATCGAAGTTCATGAGGTTTTTCATTATTTATTTTATTATTTGTATAACGACACATATATACAAATAGAAGAAATAAGAAAGTGAATAATTGTCGACAAAAATTCATAGCTTATATTGTTATATTGTTATACCGCAAATATAGAATTATAGAATAACATAGTACGAAAAGTGTTTCAGTTTTCAAATATTGTGCTAATTTAAATAAAGGTATTTCAATTACGATCGTCCATGGTACACATTTATCACACAATGACGTTAGCCGTCATTTTGTGAGAACCGACATCCGCCATTTTGTGAGAGCCAACATATCTACAACAGCTACACCGAAACATGGAATACGCGCAAATAAGAACTTATACATATAGCACCAACACCACATACTTTTTACTGAAACATGACAATCGACGAAATGTAAAATAACAGCTAACGAGAACAATAAAACATGATATGAGAATGATAGTGATATTACCTACGTATTAACACACTTTGTCTCCTGGTCGTCGAAATCAAATCCCGATCTAGAATATGGGTAATGATGATGTTCCTATCGGCATCGTGTGATATGGTAATGACATACAATTTCATCCACATCGAAGTACCCAGACATAGCGGTGAGTGCTCAGTGAGACGTAAAGACAAGCACACCCCCAACACATAACAATGACAACGACTACTACAATCACGTGGACAGGTAACGGTCACATTCAAGAGTCTGAAACGGAACACACAAGCCTAGAACTCGAAGAGGACCACATTCGAGCGTCAGTACCTATCGACGCTGGTGGAGTCGCGGCTGGTGACGTCACTGGCTGCGTCGGTGGAGGCGCTGGTGTCGCTGTCGCTGACGTCACTGGTGACGTCGGTGGTGACGTCAGTGGTGGCGCCGGTGGTGGCGTCGGTGGCGCCGTCAGCGGTGCGCACGTCGCTGGCGAGCCCCAGCGCGGTGCTCGGATATCAGAGGTGCTCGTCGCGACCGTTGAGCGGCTGGCGCTCGGCGTGGTCGGATGGTCGGTTGCGCTTGAAGAATCCGCACTGCAATTATGTTAGTAGTTTTATACATTTAAATTTTGCTTCGTGGCCGAATAGTGCTATACTTTTACTAGTTAACGGATCTCGTTTAAGGGTTAGGGTTAGTTTGGTGAGTTCAGCCGGCGGTCCGGGAGGGGCGATTGCGCTTGAAGAACCCACACTGGAAGAAATTAACAAATAAATTAATTTAGTAGGCGGTCTCCTGTAACACCTGTTCGAGATTAGGATACGATTACATAGAATAAACATTATAAATACAAAAATAATATCGTATATAATATAAAATAGAACGTTTAGTCTTTTTAACATATATATAATCTGTGATTTTGTGGTTAAACTTGGAACTTCGATCATTCAGTATTCTTTATAAGCCATCACCAACCATTTTTCTTTAATTTTGGACTTGTCTGTATTACATCAATCTTTTTGGAATGTTGACATGCAAGTTCGAACGAAGTACTTGTAAATAGCACCGCAAGCAACCCGACTATGTTTCTCATTGCCTTCACCTTACATTACTATCTATATGAAAATCCTCGAGTTATTTTTTTTTACTAAATTTCTAACAGCGTCTATTAGGTCATCGTAATAAATGTTAATATTTGCATATTAATTCCTTGTTACTATCGTTCCGAATTTGACTTACCATTTTCTTGTTGTATATGGCTGATTGTCACAAACTTAGTGAAGCTTCTAACCTTACGAGCTTCATTTGGAAATGTTTTTTTTTAGTCGTTAACGAAAAGAAAGTAAAAACAAAATGTTGAAACGATTACCAACTCGTATAAAACCGGCGCTAATACAAATTTCTCATTAAATTGTGTGTGATAAAGGCTACTACATAAATATAATAAGACCATTTTTCTGACTAGATCGCAATAATATAGCAATAAAGATAATGGTGGTGAGAACAAAATTATATTCATTAAAAAACATGATTTAAGAATAGTATTCTGTATTTCATTACAACGAATACAGTATCGTAATTAAGTATACGGTGTTTCAGACCAATATTTTTAAGCCGTTTGTTCGCAACTCACCTTTCAAAGGCCATAATACGACAACGACAGCCACTTATCTGACATTGAGTCGATAAAAGAACCTTCAACGTAGATATTGGTAAATTCCATATACGTCCTGTCGTAAGAGAGGAGAATAAAAAGATAAAAGCAGACGAATGTGTAAATGATACTTACTTTGTAGAGTCCGAAGATGAGCAAAAGCAGGACCAAAGCGCCAACAACAGCGGCTACGATGATGGCCCAGAGCGGAATGGATCCGTTCTCTATGGCTTCTAGCTGAGGAGTCACTACGGTCTGCGCCTCGGCGGTGTGCCACGACAGGTCGCTGGGCCGCCCCACCAGCGGCAGGCGCGACACTCTCGTGGCCGTCAGGGTCGACAGTTTCACAGCTCGGTCTTTTGAGATCTAAACAAAGACGAAATGCCTTTCAATCTCTATATCTTCACTTTTACATTTTAATCTTGTGTTTATATCCTTTCACAATGAGCAGGTTTCCATCAACATCTACGCAACCTGATAAAGTACTCCAAGGACTTTTCAGGGTTATAGCCTAAGTTAAAGGGAGAACATAAGTATGTATAATGTATGTGACTGTTATGTAACAGCACTAAATAGAGCGTGCTGCACTTGAAAAATGTTGTATTTGACAAAAATTGTTTTAGTAGTAATGTATAGACAAATATCTGATTATGGGAGTTTTTGACTATTGATAATACATATATCCTTACATAATCTGATATTTAAAGGGCAGATTAATCATATATTACCTCATTTAAAACAGATGCATTAATTCTAGCCCTCAATGCAATCCATACTTCCTGCCCTTTTAGCAGCTGACCAGTCCTGCATCTCACCACCTCGCATTTGTATTTCTCTTCGCATTTCTCCAACATTGTCTTCAGTTGGGGGTCTACCTAGAATAGAAGAAAAATCCAATTAACTTCAACGTAAAATTTTGGTTTGATCCAAAAATAAATATGTTCGTATTATATTGGAGTAACAAGACCAGTTAGTTCCTTTCAATGTCAAATTTCGGTTTATGAAAGTTGTTCGTATCACGGTTGTCCACCTTAGTATTACATTATAATCAGTACAATTATCATGTTATAGCAATGGCTTTAAATCTTCTTAGCATTAGGGTAGATTAATGTCCGATAGAGAAGCAATAAAAATGTTGAAGATGAATATGGTAATATGTAAATTCCATTATAGGCATTTTTTTCTGGAGGTAATTACAGCTGTCGATCAAAATTCATCCTCTCCAAGTCTCTAGATCTAGACAGAACAGATAAAATGCTTAATTAACCTTTAGCTGGTTGAGATTAGTTAAACACTTTCAAATGCAGTCCATGGTTTCAAAAAGAACGTTTATTTTTGGAAAAGTACAGTTGTGTGTCAAATTCAAATTCAAATTCAAATTCAAATATCATTTATTCAAAATAGGTTAATTAATCTACGTCAAGATGAAACTACCACAGCTTTGGAAAATGCCTCACTATCGAGAAGAAGCGGCGAAAGAAACTCCATAGGTGTGCTTCTGCATCTTTTTTAAAATAAGCACTTATGTTAAGATATAGATTATAATTTTAAGCCTTAGAACTACAGCAACTCAAGAACATTTCATCATTGAACATCAAAAAAAACATTTTTCGCTTTTCTAGGTAGGATACCCCGTTCATCCTCCGAGACAATTTATTTTATCTTTAACAAGAGAAGGCTAAATATAAAGAATGTCATAACAACATAAGTCACGTAAAACATCTCAGTATGCGTTTCTGAAATAAAGAAAACTATCGCAATCAATTGTATCACGAATCTATCTCATTACTCCAAGTACAAGAAATATTACTAGCAGTGGCGTAGCGTGGGTTTCTGCCGCCCGGGGCGGGAAAAAATATTGCCGCCCCCTTAAAACTGCCTTTGTGACAATCTTGGTGAAATAAAAAAAAGGTCTCTGGAAAACGTCGGCAAGCAAAAAAAGTTCTCCAGAAAACGTCATCAAGCAAAAAAAGGTCTCCGGAAAATGTCAAAAAAAAGGTCAACGGAGAATGTCGGCGAGAAAAACCAAAAGGTCTCCGGATATTTTGCCGCCCCCTGAACAACCCTTTTGCCGCCCCCTAAAAGTGCCGCCCGCGGCCGCCCGCCCTTGCTGCCCTACGCTACGTTACTGAATAATAGTACTAAGTATCTGTTGGTAATAAGTAATTTAAAAGTTTGTCACATCAGTTTCTAGGCATGATTAGGTATTTTAGAGGGTTTAGAAACAACATCAATAACAAAATAACATAAAAAACAAGCCAGGACATCTCGAACATCAGTCGGTCTTGTACACACGCGACCAGCAAAGCAGTCAAGTTGAGTTTTAAACAAATGTCATATATCTATATAAAAACTTAATTAGTGTTGACACCAGACTAATATATTGCACTGCGGCTGCCTTAATACGTTTCAAGATTACGGCAGCGTGTAATTCGCTACAAATTAAATTCAGTCGCTGAAACAAACTCAACTCTGTAACAAAAAGCTAGTCCAATACGTGTCCAGCGAATATAATATGTCTGCACCTTTATTGTAGATTTTATTACTAAAATAGAGAAAAACGAAAAACACCTTTATTTCACCTCTTTCTCTACCCCCGAGGAGAAATACAGGCGTGATGTTATATTGTGTCTATTTATTCAAAATTTAGCGAACTTATTCAAATTGATAGTAGCGAATGATATCGTTATCCAATATCATTAACCAAGAAACCGCTAACAAGCCGCGCCCGAACCTTCGGTGCGGTAAGGTGCGACTTAATCAGTGACGGCACCGACTGTATAAATCCATGCTGACACACTATAAATATATTATTTAGAACGTATATAATATTATCAACGATAAAATTTGAATTCAATTATGGAACTGTCAAATTTCGCTCATGATCACGAAATTGACAAAGGAAATTTAACGAAATGGGATTGTTACAATATAAGTTTAAGTTTTATTTTTCCGTGAATTGTCTTACGGTTGGTGTCAACACAAATTTGATATTGTATCATTTGTTTGGTAACAACTTTATCAACAATAGCAGTGATAACTTTGAAAGGATAATTACATTATGAAGATTTTCTTGAACTTTAGATGCTTAGTAATATTTTTATAGTGAACAAAATAATTAACTAGTTTTTTGTTATTTTGTTGGAAGACTGTTGGCAGACAAAGTGTAGTTTAAAACATAGCGATTATTATTTTTGACCGTCTAGTGTCTCCACACTATGCACAAAACTAGTCATAAAACACGCACAAAAATTTCTCACCCAAAATCTTTTACCAGTGCATAATTTAGTTAATGTGCTGACACGTTTGAAGACAAAATCATAGCATTTCAGACTAAGAAATCGATCGTTATTGTACAAATACATCGCCCTAACATGGTTTTATTTTTATTCCGTAACCAATACGCAACATAAATTTCTACTCCTCACCAAATAAAAAAGCTCATTTTCGGCTAAAATCTGCTGTTAATAAAAAGGGGCATTACATATTTTTTTTAAATACTACATGGGAAGCTCAAATATATTCCGATCTCTACGAGACGAAAACTTTTAATGTATCATAAGTATTATTGTTATGGGTTACGTACATACGAGTATGTGTGTGGGTGTGAACACGCTTGTATATGTTTAGTGAAACAATAAGTGTCTTCTAGTATATGAAATTACACAAATGTGCTGATGAGTAGACCGCCTCGTTGGAAAAGTGAAACGTAAGCGCAACTGCTGATTAAGAGGACTTCGGTTTACTCCCGGGTCTAGAAAAGTATTATAGAAAAAATCCCCATAGTAATTTAGATTCTGCCTTTCCATTTAGATTTAGATTCTGCCTTAAATTTAGATTCTGCCTATTCCATAACTCTGCCTACCCGTTCTGGGACATACAAATACAAATATGAAAACAAAGGCTCACCCGAGTTTCCTCTCCTAACAATAAAATGACATACTTAAATATGGCTATTGGAATAGCAATAAGGCTATTGCTATTTTAAGTTGTTATTTTTAGTTGTTTTGGTTCTTTTGTTAAATATTATTTCGTTTAGAACGAAATAACTTACTCAGTCCGACCGTCACGAAACACAATCTTGATTATTACAATGCACGACGTTGTCATATTTGGTAACAAATGATTCGATCATTCGTACCGCCTACACGCGATGCCCGCCGTTATTATGAAGATATTACGATTTACGCTGTAAATATATCTATATCCATATATGCGTTTGGGATATGTAATAAAGTAATAGTATAGGATAGAGTACAAAAAATATGTGTAGTATGATATCAATTAGTTATTTACATTACCTATAATTAAAACTTAACGTACTTAACGTAACTGCCTCGTTGGTCGTGTTGGTTGCGAGTGCGACTGCCGAACGGGAGGTCCTGGGTTCGATTCCCGGGTCGGGCA
>DWDW01001980.1:0-10773 GCA_018245635.1 Mimoniades versicolor eupheme | reverse complement strand
CTAGCATTTACCTGTACGAAGAGGAGTTTTTAAAACAATTCATGATCATCATTATGGTTCTATCGCATCGGCCCATCCTCCCCTAACCCCGCAGGGTTATGCCTATAATCCCAACGCTGGGCATGAGGGCTGCGGATCGCAGAGCACAGCTTCTCGCATTAATACAATATTGCATGGTCTTAAATGTGGTTAAAAAAATTTTACAAATGAAATAATGTTTCAATGAGAACAATTCGTCGCGGACGGACGGACGGACCGATGTTATTGTAGATTATAATACCCATACAGAATAACAAGTTCATGCTGATTTTGTATTGCCACAAATGGAGAACCGGTGGTTATAATAACAAAGAAACATTTTCATACATCGTTCATGAAGACGCGCGGATTAAAGTTGTGAGCACACTGAGCGTGGGCCACATTATTTTATTTACACATTCATTCGCTCGATCATTTTTCGTCCACTCATTCTTCTTTCATTCATTCAGTCATCAGTCATTCATTCATTCACCGGTTCTTCAATCATTCATTCGTTCGCTCATTTACATTTATAAAATCGACCTGGCCGTTGGTCCATTAATCCGTGAACCTAATTTTCCACTTGAGATGGAGTCACAAACTCTTCAAGGTTTCCACGCGTAAATTTTCAAACAATTCAATCCGAGGTCCGCATAGGCATTTGTAACAATCTGTCACCGTTACGACGTTACATCTATAATAATAATAATTGTGTGAAATATGTGACCGTAATAGCAATACGACCGCTACATCGATGCAACTCTCAAAATGGCGTCGGGCGCGCTCTTCATATTGAATACTGCATCATTTATTTTTGTGTAAAGTGAAAAGTCAGTGTGTACCATATATTATGATGTATTCCATTGGTCGTGTGGTTGCGTGTGCGATCGCTGACGGGTGGTTCTGGGTTCGATCTCCAGGTCAGGCTAAGTATTATTGTGAACTAGTTTTGGGCTTGATACGGCAACAGACTTACTCACTATTCCACAGAACGCAGAGAGTGTACCACTCCTCTGCCTGCCGCTTAGGGGAAATACAAGCGTGACGTTATGGATCAAAAACACGACCCGGGGATGGTCTATGACCTATGGTCACTTCAACTGTCAGCCATTCTCCTCTTACATCCAAAATCTTTCTTGACTTTTTTTTTCGACTCTTTCATCGTTCCAATGTTGGAACAAACGTAGGAGGCCTATATTGAGAATGAGAAAGCTAAGATCCTACTCGTTCTTGACATCCTGATAATATGCTAAGGACTCACCCGGAAAAACATAAGTTTGAATTATGAAACTGCTGATCAGCAACAGAAATATATGCATATGAGATGCTATTCCCAATCCAGAATATTCGTTTGTAACATGTGCTATAATTATAGCGACATAAAAAGCAAATTGATTATATATGTTCCACACTGGCTGGCAGGATAAAAAAAAATGTATAAAAAAAGTTTAAGAGCTCCACATTAATATTTATAATAATTAATAAGCAAAATAATAGTTTTCCTTTTTTTTTTAATTTGCATACTAACATATTTGCATGCAGCCATTCATAAATAACTTTGTGTTATGAAACGTTCATATATGTCATAGACAAGATAAAACTGGTTTCCCGCGCCGCCATATCGATTTACATGCACTCTATGGTCGCAAACGCGACAGACATTAACATGTACCTAATAGAAATGTCAAGCACATTTTTAACGCGGTTAAATTCTTAATAATAGAACAAAAGCCTTCTAGAACCGAAGTAGTATCTATTACCAGTTCCGCTATAAATATTAATTATAGTTGGCTGATACAAAGCGTCTTAATGCAGCCATCATTTGACAACGAATTTCTCTGACCATACGTGGTAAATTTGTCCAACTTATTGGGCCGATTATAAATAAAATAAATATTCAGGGACATCTCCATACATATATGTATACATCGATATATTTCTTTACATCCAGACAGGACAAACACTTGTGTTCACAACACAAATATTTATTTCTGGTGGGAATCAAACCCACGACCCCCGGCACATAAGTCGGGTGCACTAATCACTGCGCGAATAGACCAATGTATTAATAGTCATTTATATATGTATATACAACTATATATTATGTATTACTGTATGTTCGTACAGGTTATATGTTCGGAAACCGGTCGCGTTCTCGCGTTACACTCTGATTGTCGCATTAACCACTTAATGCATCAGTAAACGCAATAAATATATTTTAATTTTCCTTTCGAGCGCGCGCGCGCCGCAATACACAGACGGTCTTGACGAATCATACGCGGGGGATACGAACGGGCGGTTTTACGCCTACGACGGGTAAGTACATACATCACCGCTGCAATCCCCGAAAAGGTAGGCACAGGAATGTCGAACACTCCTACGTTTCACCAGTTATGGTTACGTCCCACTATGGAATAAGTGGTGAGCATATCCAGACTGCGACCCACTATTAGAAAACCTAAATTAGAAAAATTTAGAAGTGCCCGACCCGAAATTAAACCCAGGACTTCCCGATCGGCAATCGCACTTACAACCAACACGACCAACGAGGCAGCCAACAAAATATGTTGTGTTCGAATTTCAAATGTAGAGGAGGTTCAATCGTTTTATCGAAAGAGTTCGTTTGAATGAAGAACGAATGAACGGGAACAGGTCTTTGAATTCGTATAATGGAGGTATAAATTACACGACGGAGGTACGCGACCAACGAGGCAGTCAAAGTAGGTACAGTATTTTAAATACTAATTAACGTTTTATGTTTCAACAACACTTCCGATGGCTGTGAAGGGAAACATCGCGAGGATGCCTACACGCGTCGAATTCTCCAGAATGTTCTGTATGCCGTGTAGTGTCTATCAGCTCATCAGGCTACCGCGGTACTCTATAGCCATTCTCATTCTGATAGGTCAGAGCAATAAAAAGCGTTATGACGAGAACGAAGCTACTCCCTTTGTCAACCTTGACACACACCCTTTACTATTTTATACCAAAGTTCGGTTAGAAACTATTGGTTTCGCTTCGCATCTGATCCGTTGTAAGTGAACAAGCGACCGAACATAATCGGTCAATGTCGATCGAAATTCGAAATTGGAACGGCGCGGAACCGCGACAAACGTCAACGGCGACTGACAGTTGACGTTGCTTCACAAGTACTCGCTCCGAGTGGACACCGGTACCGGTATCCAGCAGTGAAAGGAAACAGAGCGAAATCAAACATAGAAATTTGTACACATCCTTTGCTTTCTTGAATCTTCTGAATTTGCTCTTTCATCAGATCTGTGACTGGAAAAGGATTGATGTTTAATCAGTACTGTACAATTGAACGTCTTCGTGTTGGTAAGAATACTTAGTAAGTTAATAATACTTTCTCCGACTCCGTGCTGGGATACACGTGTCGTAAGAGGCGACTAAGACCGACGCTGACAGATCGCGGTACGACGCGGTCTGTCTGGCACAGCTACACGCCCTGGCCGCCCATATGCAGCGGCGTGGGCGGTACAAGAAGCTATACTCTACGACCTCCACCCCCACGCCCAACGTGGGGATAATAAGCATAACTCACCACGGGAGGTCTATGATGTGTACAATTGAAACAATAAAATAACAATGGTGTAATTAGTGAAACGTATGAGTGTACTACACTCCTCCGTCTGCCTCTTCGTCGATTACAGGCGTGATGTTACGTTTGTAACAAATAAAAGTATGTATACGCATTAAAATCTTTAAATACTAGAAATCGAACTAAAGTACAGTAGAAAATTCTCAGAACATCTAGATGAGTCAAACATAACTAAGCGAAACTACACGCAATATAATAAAAAATAAATTATTCAATTGATATTAATATTTGTGGATGTACGTTTTAAAATAATTCACATACCCATAACTGGCAACGCCAAGCGATTGGTGAATTAAAAAAAAAATTCGTAATACCGGGCGGAAGGTGTCATTGGCCTTCGTTATGCTTTGCGAGATCACTCTCGTTTCTGGTACAATCGCTAAGAAATATAACATTTATTTCGTTGCTTTCGTATATAACATAACATCACGCCTGTATGTGCTCGAAGAGGTAGGCAGACGAGTGCAGTTCACTCCCACGTTCCACCGATTACTATGGAAGCCTATCGCCATACACCGGACTCATAAAGACTCCGAACCACAACTGGAAATTTCAAGGTAAAAAACAAGAAGTACTATAGGTATATTAATGTACAGAAAAAATATTTTTCTATATGTTAAATACAGCTTGATTCTAAAAACATAATATCACTTTCAATAAAACCTATATTCTAGAGACAGAAGTAAAATTGTCGCAACAATATAAAAAACCTCGATTAATTCTAATATTAGGTCAAATTCGGACGTAAACTTACAAAATGGCGGACAAACTAAGTTTTCAATCTGTCGTCTCAATTTTCCATTTTTTGCCACAAAAAAAATGATCAATAAAATCCATATCAATTACAGTTTGTACATTCCCAATGTAGCTTCCTGTGAAAGAAAAAACAAAATAAAAAATCATTACGCTTTAAAAAAAGTAACTTCACGCCTGTAATCCCCGAAGAGGTAGGCAGAGGAATGTAGAACATTCCCACGATTCACCAATTACTATATTATGTTACAATAATATGAGGACATTTGCAACGTGTAAATTCCAATATGTTTGGGAAGCAACAAATTTAATACCAAAATATATAACACGTTTTTCGAAGTATTATCATTCCATTTTTATACTCCAAAGGCGTTCTTCGCTAGAGATTCGGTGTGGCCAGAAGACAGCCGGACGCATATTACTTATAATAATAATAAATATATCTTAAGGACTCTTACACGGCCACCTGATGCCAGAGTGAGTTTATGTTATGGTAACTCGGTATGGTTGTCTCTATTCTACCTTTTGGTAAGTAATAATAATATATTAAAAACGAAGATTTTTTATTACGACGAAAAAAACACAAATCGCTCAACGCCAAGCGCACATCCAACAAAACCTAATGGCCGCCGACTGAAAAATGAGCTGAAATATATGGTCGCATCTTCCCCATTCCGCCGTCAACATGAAAGTGACACGTCTGGATTTCGAGGGGATATTAAAAAAAATCCCCCAAATTTCCCCTTGTCCGATCCGGCAATGCAAACCTTCGTGCTGGAAAAAGCACAATACGGTCACCAAACAAAAGGCGATCGTTAATCACAGTATATTTGACAGCACGTCAACAGTTCGCCTCTAAGAATATTAATAATGATTTATAATATCACTTTTTAAACGTCAACTTTCGGTCAGATTAGAAAACATTTTGTTAACGGCCCACGCAAATGGGGTTTCGGGAAAAATTCAACGAGTTTCCCGTTAATTATTCTCCGAGGGATTCTCTATTCCATAAATACGGTAGTGTTCTTTTTACGACGGGAAACTAATTTCTAAAATTAGAAATTGGTGTCTGTTTACTGTACCTTACTCCCTTTACTCTACCTTACCTACTACCTCCTATTCTACAGATCGATTAGAAGATTAATGACGACGAAATTTAACCCTTTTGTTTGTTACCATTTCACGTCAGAACTATTGAAAAGGCATATTTGTCATTCTGGTTTCATTCTGTCATTCTGGTTTCATTCTGTCATTCTGGTTTCATTCTGTCATTCTGGACATTTCTGAACCTGATGCAATGCTTAGAAAATTTTATGAAATGAACTTCTTGCGACTTGTGTAGGCAAACCTGTAATTATTTTTTTGAGCTGCCTTAATAAATTCATTTCAATAAATTTTCTGAATTTCTTTTCTAATGATAAGTAAGAGCTTAATGGGCGTAGATCGCTCATAAATCTAATTTGGGCCAAAATACTTAGCTCTCATCGATTATATTATTAATGTAACTTATCAATTCAGATATGATTACTTCAACTGTCATTTATTGGCGACTGAAAATTTGTACACTCCTCACTCACTAGATCAGTTTTTGCATACGTTAATAAAATTATCTTTCTCGTATAATCTTCAATGTGAATTTTAATATTCACAATGCACAGAGTGAGCTCAATGAGTTATTTATACCCAGGCTTCCACTTTAAACAAAATAGTTTAAAGCACTGGTGAATAATTTGCGGGAACAACACCCCAGCGACTCGAAATATGCGGACCTGCCATAGACCGACTGCCGAATAGACATGGACATTATTTAAATTTTTATATAATAAAAACATGTATCATTACTTTCTGTTTAAAGTTACAAAATACCTTATTATAAATTTTTATATAATAAAAACATGTATCATTACTTTCTGTTTAAAGTTACAAAATACCTTATTATAAATTGTCTTAGTCTTTCTTTACTGATGAGACGTTACGAAGTACGTAGCTAACGTAACGTTAGCTAGTGCACTACGGATCAACTTTTTTTTTCTTTACATCCATTTTATAAACTGACCCTGAAATAAATTGACGTTATTCAGTATAAATCAATCTTTTCAATATATGTACCTTTAAGAGTGCTGGATTAAATATACTTACTATTAAAAGGGCTACATTGATGTTAAATCTTACACTGTTTGTTCAAGTTAGCGACTAAACATGACCGATTCGTACACACACTAAAAGTAAACATCTATTTCAGTTAATTTCCACTAACATGTCAATACCTGTATTGTTCATATCGAATTACACCTTCGATCATTACCAGACACGTCAAACCCGGTAAGTAGCGCCAACAATCACACTCTGGCACGATAATGAACTCACAATAAAGACAGGAACCATTCTCTACATAGGAGTACTCGTGTACTCTAGCAATGATTTCATTGGAGCGTTTCGTATTAAAAATTTCCAATTGAACAATGTAATTATGATCACTTTCCTAATGCCTGCTTAATTCCACACCATCCTATAACGTAACATACCAGAGAATAATGAAACATTCCAAAACATAAAATAATGAAGCCGCCGTGCGTGTGTAGTGTGGAGGATAGGAATATTTAGCATACATACATTTCTTCACGCCAAGTCCCTTACGGGGTAGACAGACACCACCGAGTGCCAAATATCTATATCTTTACAAACCTTATACGCTTCTTCTACATTCATCACTCTCTTCATACATGCACGCCGGTTTCGGAGACATCGGACTTCTTCATATGGCACTCTCTGCATACGCCTCAGTGGACCTGGCTTCACGATTTTAATAATAATAAAACAACACGTGACGTATTTTAACGCTTTCCATAGCCAAAAGTGCATCGGTCATTTCTTATAAATGACAAAAATGTGATCTATGGCCATAACGCCCAAGTGAATAAAAATATGCGGCTGTAACGCAAAAGGGTATAAAATCACGCGGTAGTGTGAACTTTCGTACCCGTAAGGTACTTGTTTCACTATCGTTTAGTTCACTAATTAGCAAAGCGATTGAAAGATCAGTGTTACAATGTTTCAGTATTTTAGTTTATTATATATTTGTATATATGGATGGAATAGTGGTATAGAATTTAGTTTCCCCCTCAGGGGATTTTGGCTTCAGATCGCAGCGTACACGTTTCTACAAATTATGGACGTTACAAGGTTAAATATCATTCGCTTAACAGTAAAGGAAAACATTGTGAAGTAACCTAGAATGGATGGAAATAGTGGTTTAGAATTTAGTTTCCCCCTCAGGGGATTTTGGCTTCAGATCGCAGCGTACACGTTTTTACAAATAATGGACGTTACAAGGTTAAATATCATTCGCTTAACAATAAAGGAAAACATTGTGAAGTAACCTAGTCACTTAAAATTCTTCTTAGTGTAAAAACACTGCTATTACTACTACTGCAAGATGGCCAAAGGACCATCGAAACAGATTATGACCAAAACTCTTCTCGTTATAACAGCTACATCCCAATAAAAAGAACTATAATGATAATGATGAGGAATAAATTAATCATGTTCATCTGTTCTCAAAGTAAACAGCTCGTGTAAGGGTAAAACAGCTGCTAAGCTTCACACTTAGCTAATTTTACCTACAGACGTAGAACAGATAAGAACAGGAACATCTTACATTGGTCAAGATTAATAACCACTGCATCAACTTTCAGCCATAGCCTAATGAACATAATAATATTTTTAGGAACCAGGTGTGGAAATGACATAAAATTAGATCAATATCGATCACTTTAGCTCTTCTACAATAACGTTTTATTTTAACGAAATACAAACATGAAAGACAATGGGTATGAGTAAAAAAATCAGACTTTTAGGCTAGACAAACAGGCAGAGCTTCCGCTCGCAAGAGGGTTTGGTGTCGACTGAGAAAAACTAAACAGTCTTATATGAACGAAAGAACAACCGAGAATGTCGTTATGCCTATCGCTCGTTCCCTTATATTGGTTTTACAACAACTATTCAAAACTCCTGAACAAACAAAACAAAACACGTGTTATGCTTCTGTCTTCTCGAACTTGTTTTAGATGGCGCTGTTAACTGTTCGTTTCTCCTAAACTATATATATATTAATTTGTTAATCGTTTCATGTTTCCTCGCCGTCCCTACAACACGCGGCTAACAGGGAGCAAAGTAGACAATGTTAATGAAGATTTAAATTAAAAATGGCGTTTATAAAATATTTCACATAACGACACTGACCATAATTATGGAACGTATACATATACAATTGATGATGCTATTTAAATTTCAGCTGAAAACTTCCCTCAGCGATAATTGCTTATTACGCGGTGGCTGGAGGATTTTAGCATTTTAAGTATGAAAAAATTTCAGTTTTTACGTTCCCTAAGCAGACAGTAATAAACAATACAACAAAAATTCAACTAATTACATGTGGGCGTATTCGTAATCGTAAAAGTTTAAATTACGTAACATAACATAACGCCTGTATTTCGCCGAATTGGTGGGCAGAGGAGTTTAGTACGCACATGATCCATCAGTTAGGTATATTCTACGTATCGCCATGTCATAGGTATTTTTGTAAAAGTTGCCCATTTTTTTAATTACTTCTTTATATAATACATACATTTCGTTGCATAGACTGCCTCGTTAGTCGTGTTGTTAGCAAGCACTGTGGATCGAAAAGTCCTGAGTTCAAATCCCGGATCGAGCACTATTGTATTTTTCTAATTTAGATTTTCTAGTAGTAGTGGCTCGGAGTCTGTACATGTGCCCGTTGTATGGCAATATGCGCAGCACCTATTCCGTGATGGGACGTAAACGTTACTAGTGAAACGTGGGAGTACACTACATTCCTCTGCCCACTTCTTAGGGGATTATAGGCGTGAAGTGACATTTACATATTTCACTTAGCGGCCCTCACTTGACCAGCGTGGCAGAGTATGATCTCAAACCTTCTCATTCTGAGCCGATAATGGAAATATAAGAGTCAATACGGTTAAATAACAGGTAGCAGTTTAAAAAAATTGGAATCATGTTTAAAAATTATAAAAATGTCATGCCAAAGAAATTATACGAATATTCGTATATTTTGTTTTACATTTCATCAACAAATGTGACAGTCATTAAAATCATTGCACATAATAATATAACCAGAAAAAAAATTACATTTTGAATAAATTTCCGACAAAATTCCTAATTAAAGGAATAAATTCCCCAACGCACTCCCACTGTACCTGTTATTCGGGAATTTGTGCCTCCACGTACCTATGTACGTACACATTTCACGTCACAATGTTTAAGAATAAGAGTTAATAGAAGTGACACTTAAATTCCTCATTATCATTATCAACAGCCAGCTTCACGGCTGGACAAAAGCTTCTGAGACGTTTTTGCCCATCCCCACACTGGGCACGCTTGAGTTGGTTTCAATTTCACACAGTGTTTTAATATCAATAGACTTTATACCCACGTGCCCAGTGTGGGGTTTATGGGCATTATCCCTCAAGGGTACAATAGACTCATGATAATTATGTTCACGATCGTCTGTTAATACGATGAAATAATTCCCAGACGTTGCTCGATCTCACACTGGCCCGAGCTTGAGCAATGGTCACCGAACGATTGATAAACTGCGTAGTTATACGGATGCTAACTGCGATATTGCTCCAATGGTTGTAAGCGCGATTGTTGATCCCAGACTTGATCCCGGGCCGTACTATGTATTATTATAGATTGAAATTATAAAATTCCATCAACTCGAGCAACGAGCAACTGAACCTTAAACATAAAAAAAAACTACAAACACTTAAACTTCGTTAGGGCACTTTCCTTTTAAGTAGATCTAATACTAGTTGATAAGGGAGTCAAAAGTCGCCGAAACTAGTGTGCGCGTATGAATAAGCGAAAAATGAATAAACCACCTCAGAAAGTAAAAGAAAAATTGTTGAAACATAAAATTAACATTTAGTTTTGTCATACTTGTATACATATGTATTTATTTAACGTTGATGTTTTATATGCGTCAATCTAATGTTATTACCGTCACCCAAAATTAACTGGCAGAGAACGCCATTAGGCATTAAATACACTCTGTAATCCCTCAGTTTAAAGTGTTACCTATATAAAATTAAATAAATACATAAACAACGTAATATACAATAAATAGATAGTAATATTGATTTCATTGTCTATAACTTATATGACATTTTGTATTGTATGTAACTTCCTCTTTAGGAAATGATTACTTGTCATAACGTGTTCACTTTCAGTAAAAACGTATCCAGTATTGTTTTTTATCTCCTCCCTTTTTCCGGGAGTCTGATGAACTTTTTAAATGAAAAAGGGACAGAATAACATATTAGTTCGTCCCGCGCGCGTCG
>DWDW01001979.1:0-10774 GCA_018245635.1 Mimoniades versicolor eupheme | reverse complement strand
GGGGTGATTTGACTTTTAATACGCCGCGCTTAACGGCAGATTTAATTTGTTGATGTCGTCAAATCGTTGTTTACATAATGCAAATTCAGTTCGACTTCTACTTACCGTAATTGTTAAATTAACATTGAGAATGATATACACGTAATGCAGTACAATATCCACTCAATCTATGTATATTTATATTTATTTCAGTTCCAGTATTTCAGTTCAAATATAAAGAATATTTTTAAGAATGTTCTTACTCATCAACATAGTTCTTACTTATGTTTAAATAAAAATGTACATTTAGTTATTGGTACAATAATATAGATTCAATAAAAAGACTAACATTTATGGATGAAAAATATTAAATTACAATTATGTTACCGAGTTACCGATAAAATAATACCTTCTGTCAGTGCCTCCTTACGGTTATAGAGCTGGCATTTCTATGTAATCAACTACACTTATGTGACCTTCTTGAGTACTTTTAATTACGCACCCGACGTTAGGGCCAGGTGTAAGTTAAATAACTGTTTGTTAATTTTTTATGACCCCATTGAGTCTAGCATAAAACTAAGATATACAACAGTGTTGCAGTGTAAGTTTTTTTGTTTGTTGCATGTTTTACTGTTTGGGTCACTCGATTTTGATTACTTAAACTTCTTTTACATTATGTAAAAGTCTTGAGTAAATGTAAAAGTCTATCGTGAGTATCTTTGACAATTTTGTCCAATTTAATACTAATAGTAAGCAGTATCTAACGAGTTCGTAAGTCCGTTAAGTGGTTGGAATCCAGTTCTAAGCAGTATTGAATTAAGCATGTTTGAATAAGAATAGTATAAAACAATAATAAACGTAAAAAGAAATAATTAGGGTGTTATAATAAAGAGGTTATTCCAATGCAAATATATGAATAAGTGTGATGCTTCTTAACGAAAATTCTAAAGGTAAAACTCATTAAAGAAAAGGTCACGTAGGTAAATTTCATCAAGGTAACAATCATCAAATTAAAAGTCGTCAAGGTAAAACTCATCAAGGCAAGTAAGGCTTTCTTGTAAAACATTGTAAAAATAATGTTTGTCTACCCTTAGTTTAATAATATTTTAATAACGAATATATTAGTTTCAAATGGGGAATACATAAAAGTAAAAACGACATTCCAATTTTATAATTTTTCAGTACAAAAACGTAAGTAATAAATATATTTTAAATTGTTATAAAAAGGCTTTCAATTGTTTTAATCAGTATTTCACTGTAATAATGAATACCGGTTGGTTCTAGAAAGGTAGTTGGTCTTATAATTTTCTGTATCATCGCATTTCAGCTGTCTAGAATCATCTGGGCGTAATCAAATCTTTTATTCAAAGATGCTGCCGGCCTTGTTATTATTTGCGTTTTACAAATAACGCATTTTTAATCATCTTCCATTATTTACTTTGTACTTATTTGATTCTTGTAGCATTTGATTCTGTGTCGGCAATTTTAAAGGAAACAATTCTCACAAGAAACATTACAACAAATTAGTATTATGCATATTTAAAATTTTATCTGAGGTTAGTGAATAATGTTCACAAAAAGATGTAACACTTTCAACATTATCACAAAAATTAAAATGTTTATATTAAATATGTAACACGTAAAATCACTTCTGTAACCCCAAATATAAGAGGTAGGTGGAGGTAACCGAAAAATGTAAAAGGTAGGCAGAGGAATGTAGAACACTCCCATGCTTCGCCAGTTACGTGACACTCCCACTATGGAATAGGTGATAGCCAATTGTCATACACCGAGCACATATCCAGACTTAAATTAGAAAAATTTAGTTGTGCCTGACTCGGGAATTGAACCCAGGACCTTCCGATCGGGGGTCGCATTTGCAACCAATATGACCAATGAGGCAGTCAGTAGAAAATACATGTCTTGATAAAATATAAATTTTATAATCAACATACTTATATTATACTATTAATACGCTTAATCAAAGATTCATTCATTCATTCATTTTAATTGTCTATTAAACAACAAGACACTTCGAATACCCTCTGGTATACAAACGGTAATCGCAATCCATCATCGAGCATCTGATGTGCCTACATTTGACAACGCCACACAGAAATTAAAGAACGAGAGCAAAATTTTTTTGATTTTATCAACACTACGTTTGATGAGACAGTACCTACCCCCCAAGTGACAAGAATTTGCATATCTTATTAAAAACCTCGGCGTCTCAGATAAAAATGAAAATGAGACACGTCAAAGAGAAAAAAAAGAGCGGACCGTTCAAGAGACAATGGTTATTTTGGGCGATACGAGAAAAAGAGAAGTTTTATCATGGAAATTACGAGTGAACACTTTGCATTTTCTTTATTTCCCCGTTGGTGGAACGTGGAATCTGTTTTTTAATTATCGTGTTTGGCAATTAGTTTCGGGAAACGATCTCTTTTTCCATTTCCTCCCGCTGGCGAAACAACTTGTCTGTGCTTAATGAGCTAATTTATAGTCTCAATACTGTTTCGCCGAAAAAAAACTCAAAAACTTCATTACAGAAACGTAAACGAAAAAAAGGAATTATAAGTAGTTAGGTTTAGAAAAATAACATTATTGAAATTTATAGAGAAATGCAATTGAAGTAGTGAAATGATAATATTTACATAATGCTTAGTTACATGAAATACATAATGACTTTCCCAGAATATTTTTGGAATAAATGCATTTAAAAATTCTTGTGAATACTTCAGTGTTTGTTATTGAAAATAAATATTAAATAATACATATAAAAATGGTAACGATAATAGAATTTGTAATTTTTTCTTTAATATAAAATATTAGTCAAAATATTAAATATGTTTTGAAATCTTAAGGATCAACATACCCATAATATTTCTTAAAAATTGTAGTTCTCTGAAAGTGACGATTTGCGATGAAACATAATAAAATTTATCCATATCTCTGAAGCCTCCCAAAACAAACAATTGTCCGTTTAATATTGATCAAGCTCATATTCCAGCCAACCTATACTACACTTTTACAATAAACGAAGCAAAGGATCGAATACTGAAACTTGCGGGTGTTTTTCGCATAGGTATATATCTGTATATATATATAACTTTGTTTCGCTGTAAAAACTGTAGAAACTTCCATGTCTAATTCTGCAATCGATGAAGCATTATCATATAGGCGATATTATATACAATTATTGATTTCTATTATTTATTCGATATTGTTACGTTCTACATTAGTATTATAGTATGTAGTAGCTAGTATTATATAAAATATTAAAAGATGACAAAACATGTTAGTAAAAAGTATAACAACTCTTAGGTAATAATTAATGGAAAATCACCCCTCGCTCTGAAGTCTAATTCGCCTCAGTTCGAACAAAACTGCTTTGAAGTGGGCAAACAAATTGTTGAGACACTTGTGTGGATTCGAAGCTGTATTATAGCCCAAATGACACACCGAGGCGGGATTACATCGATCCGCGAAACAAACCCGTACAACTATGGGTAAAAAAATGACCAAATAGATTAGTTTTAACGCCATTTATGTAGCGCATTCGACTCAGAATTTCATTTGGCTATCTTTTGATCCCACAAAATTGGTTATTCTATGAAAGTGGATTAGTGAAATGAATGAAATAGCTAAATTCATCGTTCAACGGTTGGATACAGGTCTCTCTCAGAATGAAAAGAGTTAAGGTTAGTTAAGGTTAGTTAAGTTAGTCTACTGCGCTGAGATAGTGCGAGTTTCTTGTTACTCAACACTAAGCAGCTGTATGAAAAAAAACGTTTAAATAAACCAAATGCATAGATCTAATCAGGTTCTAACTGATGGTGGAGTTAGAAGACTCAGTAACCGGCGTGGATATATAAAGAGAGCGATTTCGTTAATATTTGGGATGGACTGCCTCGTTGGTCGTGATGGTTGCAAGTGCGACTGCCGAACGGGAGGTCCTGGGTTCGATTCCCGGGTCGGGCACCACTAAATTTCTAATTTAGATTTTCTAGTAATAGCCCGGAGTCTGGGTCTGTGCCCGGTGTATAGTAATGAGATCACCACCCATTCGACAATGGGACGTAAACGTAACTGGCGATACGTGGGAGTGTTCTAAATTCCTCTGCCTACCTCTTTGGGGATTACACGCGTGATGTTATGTTAATATGAACTAAGTAATTGACAGTTGGATTTTGAACTCGTGACAAGTAGCAGATCTTGTTCTAAAGTAAAAAGGGCGCGTATGTTCAGTGGTGCGTTTCTTCCTGCATCGTTTGCGCGGATAACGAGTTTCTTGATAGCGCTGGAAAGATATACTCTATAGATTCTATTTAATTACAATCCTCATGATTAGGTTTTGTTGGTTGCTTGTCAAGTTACTTGCCAAGTTTTAATACTACCGATAATTACGTATAATAGAGTTAATGACTCTCATCATTAGGTACGAGTACCATTGTTCTTGTTCGGGTCTCACTCACGGGTTAGAAGTGTTTAAGGCCAAAATTCACAACGATGCTTATATGTATATGAACAGACTTCACGCGTCTCCGAGAACATTATGACGTAATCTTTGCGGGTTTCTGCACGATGTTCTTTAACGACTTAGCTGCAGCACCATTTTAATGAAAATCATTAAAATGTTGTTTTTTGATAATAAACATACATATATACGAAGAACTACATACATGAGTGATCAATGTAGATGTGCCGCACGTGATACACGTCCTACCACTCGATTCTCTCTACCCACTCAGAATATACAATAAAAATAATAAAGAACAACCTGAGATTATAAAAAAAAGCAACCTCACGCCTGTTGTAAGCCCCAAAGAGGTAGGTATGCAGAGGAATGTAGAACATTCCCACGTTTCACCAGTTACTTTTTAGTCCCACGATGGAATAGGTGGTGAGTCTATTGCCATATACCGGGCACGTATCCAGACTCCGAGCCACTGCTAGAAATCTAAATTAGAAAATTTAGTAGTGCCCGACCCGGGAATCGAACCCAGGACTTGCAGTCGCACTCGCAACAAACACGACCAACGAGGCAGTCTACAATATAACAATAATAACAATAATTCTTGTATATATTTACATAAGTATATATGCATATTACCTGAAGCAGGTCTAAAGATTTTCTTGAATTATTGTATTTAGACAGTTTTTTATATTAAAATCGATTAAGGTACGAACGGCCTGTAATAGGGGCTAAAAAGGTTTTATAAGATTTTGTCCCAACTATACCCAAAAAACCAGTTTTTTTCTTTCTTTACTTGATATTTTTTTTGTTATTTCGTTGTGAGATCAAAGAAAAAAAAAGTAGAGAACTGAATACCTTGAGCCGTAGTACCGAGTTGAGTATCTACAAGTACATATGTAGGTGAGTGCCTGTATTCTGTAGTACATTCTTCTTACATCATTAAGAGTCCCCTGCCTCGTTAGTCGGACTACTGAATTTTTCTAATTTAGATTTTCTAAAAGTGGCTCGGAGTCTTTATATCTGAATACGAATAAATATATTAGGTATTAATATAGAATTTAAGAATGGCAATTTCATGTGTATTTACGATTAAGGACTTTAATTGATGAAACCCATTGATTCAATTATGTTAATTTATACTTTAAGTAATTCAAAACAAAGGCAAAACTATAGTGGCCGCATCAATGTTTTATTTTGTTATATTAGTTTAAATATTTAATTAAGGCGATCAAAGTCACGGGACGGGCAATTGCTAGTTGTTTACAAAATATAGAAAAAATAATTCCTGCTATCTAGTGTACGCATAGGGTACTAAGTAACATTTGGTACACTTGATTCAACTATTAGCCAGCAGAGGGCGCAATTTACAATAAATAATTTAATTAACAAAAATGAAACTCCAAAACTCTATTATTATTATTGAGATGATAATTCAAAATAGGTTATAAATACTTAATTAGGTTACAAATTAAGTTACTGAACATCAGTTCTTTTCTAAATGTTCAATAAAACAGATTGACTGACGGTTTTACTATTACGCAACAGATGGCGCTAAGTAGCATTGCACTTGATTTCTTACCAAAGTAAAATTTCTATTCTCATTTTTACCTATTACTATTTGCATTCTCATCAAATAAAAAAATAGTAATTTAATTATGTATGTAAACATTATGTATATGAATTACCACAAAGTACAAATAAAAATTTTAAATCTTAGAACCGCTCATTAATAGGTATATCTAAAACTCACACTCGCTGGTTTATAGAACACAAGCGAACTTAATACTTTTTAGAAGATAGATGAACAGATATGAATAGATAAGGATTCGCAGTTGTATTTTTACTCTGGAGAGTTCATATCTTGGTTATTACCAATGAAACTTACAAGAAGGTCTTACAATAAATTTATCATGATCATGATTATCAACCTGTTTAAGTCCGACGCTGGACACAGGCCTCTCCTAAGGGGTATCTGCTCATAATTTTCACACTGGGCATGGGAGTTGACGATTTCAGAGAATTGACGGCAAGGGCATGAAGATGTGACTAAGCACTAAGCAGGACGCGCCATACCGCGATCTGCCAGCGTCGGCACCATGTATCTCGGCATGGGATCAGGGATGTATACTTTCAGAGACGAAAGTGGACGTTGCAATCGGCTCACCACCAATTCCATATTGGAAGTTAAGCGTCACTGGTTAAACGTGGCAATGTGAAACATTCCTCTGCCTACCTCTTCGGGGATAACAGGCGGGATGTTACGTGCTGTACGTTTATTTATACTTACACAAATTTAGGTAGTTTCTTTAGTATCTGGTTACCTATTTTGCAGTCCTATGGGCGTGTAAGAAAATATCGCAATATATTATTAACTTGCAACAGCTTTGTACATACTATAGGTATGCACTCATGCCAGTCCAACATCGAACCCAAACAGCTGGCAGATCGACAGAATTGAGCGGCATTGGACATGTTTCTACGAAATAAACACAATTTAGTACATTTACATTATGTGTGTTATGTATTGATATTTCCTATAATAATTATACTGCTTCCGAAATCTCTGTATATGTGGTGTGTGTGTGAGTTAAGTAAATTATTAACGTGAAATTGAGAGGTGGATTTGTCGTCATGTTACTATAAAGTTCACGTCATCTAGAGAATCGGTCGGAGATTATGGGCAATAAATATGTCCAGCAGTAGGTCGGAGAGGCCGACCGTGACACGTGACCGTGATGATAGGGACACGCTGATTCAGAGTAAATGTTTATCCGCATAGACTTACAAGTCATTATTGCCTACAAGTTAGTAAGTCAGCTCATTCATAATGCCGCTGGCCTGTGTCCTGGAGTAGTGCAAGCGCACGGGAGGACCGGCATTCACATGTAACGGGAGATGTACAGGGTCCAAATATTTATTTTGGAAGTTAACCACCCTAACCGTCGTCTCAGAGACATGTTGTATAGACGGTATTATGAAAAGTTCAAATAATACGAGGATGTGCGTATATCTAAATGTACCATTAAATACCTGTTTATCCACGTTTACCCGCAAGTGTTCCATTATAGCTATAAGACAACATTATTCTATTTAATATAGATAAAAAGCAGAAAAATGTATCGACAACAACAAACTAAAAACTTCAAGACAATTTTCTACATAGGTATACCGGTATGATGACAAAAAATATATAAATATAAATAAGATAATAATGTAAAGATTATTGAGGCACGTTTATAGCTACCCGTGGCGTGGGCACGGTGACGTGTCAATTGATTAATTAAAGGGTAATCAATTATTGATTGATAGCCACGCCTTCGCTGAAGGCCGGATGAAACTCCTGGAGCGATATACGTCTTACTCAATACATACGGTACGGTTCATTTGGCAACGAGATTATGAGCTCAATGACGTGGAGACATGAAAGTGGAGGCGTTATTAACATTAATAATGCCACTTTGAACTTGATGTGTGCGTCTTATTCTACGGCTAACTGTACCCTATGTCAAATATTAAATGCCATAAAGGAATTAATAGACTAACTAGTACAATGCCGTGGAGCAACACCAATTTCCTTGACGTTAAATTATGAAAGTACATTTTTTTTTAAATAAAATAAAACATAAACAACAGTGTAGATCAGCACTGGTCGTGGCACTGAACTGACTTGATTCTTTAAATGTTGGCTATCATGCCAAACTTTAGATGCAGTTACTATTTCACTCAATACAAGGAAAGCTTCTATTCAGATACGAACTGCTACCAGACGCAGTTATTTCCGTGCGTTAAAAAAAACATTTAAAATTTCCCGTGATCTTGCTACATGTGTTAAGCCACGTTAAGACAATTGCAAAAATATTTTTTGGCGTTTTCGTTTTTCATTCATTGCCGACAACCAAACATACACATTATTCTGAAGCGTTGTCACTCGTAATACCTACGAAACAAACGAATTTATTTTGAGAACGCTCCGGGGAAATCAGTCGAGTCCGAGGCGATGTTGGCAACATCGCGGCTAAGTATAGGGAACGGAAATTGAATGATTCATTAAAATAAAATAAGAACTGAACAGAGGCGGAACATAAACATGAGTAACAGAAAAATAAAACAAACAAAATGCAAGTAAGTACTCTAACTTTGTTGAACACAAGCACTGATCTTACACTGTAACCTACTGCCCTACAACTATCATATGTACAATGAGGGATTACAACTCGTAAGATACCCTTCATTGTTCAAACAATTTGTACGGAAAATGCCCTTAAATGAATATAGCATCCTTAATAGTTACAGTAGGATATCCGACAATGCCAAGCCGAATGTCATTACCATCTTTGAACTAAATTACTTCAAGTAACCTCAAACAAAATTTTTATTGCGTTCGTCAATGAACACTTGGAAGCGGATCTCTTATCAGAAAAAGAATGCTTTAGGATATAGGTACATATGTAGTATTCTACATTGGTTTATATTAACCGTCTTGACTCGCGTATGTTTTATCGGCATGGCCCGAATAGTTTCTTCTTCATGAGCTCCCGACTATTGCAATGAGGTTGCGGCGGAGCCTGATTTTACAAAATAATAATGGATATTGTCACAACTTCGTAGAACAAATTGGAATTTGGTACTACAAATTGGTTCCTTATTAGAGTACGGGAAAGAGTTACGTTATCGATAAAATTACAGTGATTGATGTAAAATAGGATTCCTATCATCCATCACTCGCGCGACAAATTGGAAACATTACCTTACTGGCTGACATTTGTGACACAGTGTCGGTTTTATTTAGACACCCGACGTCTCATCGAATCGAACTGGGTTGTTATAGCAACACGAAATTCTGTAATGTACTCTTGATTTTAAATAGTATCTGTTTGATACGGGCCACTGGAGAGAGAGAGGATGAATTTCAAATCATTCGACCATCACTGCTTTCGCACATAATACTGACATCATCATCATCATCGTCAGCCTTTGCCGTTCCACTCCTCGCCAATTCGCGGTGTCCACTCGACAACTCGTTTGCCCCAACAGCCGTCGGCGCTTCGACATACATATATGTGACCAGCCCACCGCCACTTCAACGTGCTAGTTCTTTGAGCAATATCGGTTACTTTAATTCTCTGCTGGACACCTTGTTTCGGATCTTATCCCGCAGAGAGATGCCAAGCATAGCTCTTTCCATAGCACGTTGAGCTACCTTCAGCTCATTAGTTTAATGTTAAACATGGAGTTGAACGTACCCGAAATACCCGTACCCGTCAGTATGGATTAGCTGGAATATAGTTATAACATTTAACATTATCTACTCATGCATTATGTCGACTAGCTTACTGGAAATAATATTGTTTATTCATATATTAGACCACTTTATATATTATATAGCGTGATAGCTTAATAGTTTGAAATTAGCCCTCTCACACCGGGAGCCCGGGTTTAAATCCTAGCGTGCGCTTAAGTTTAAATATCACTTGCTGTTACTATGAAGAAAAACATCGTGAGAAAATCTGCATACCTTAGAGTTCTCAAAAAAAAATGTTTTTTAAGGCGTGTGAAGTCAGCCAACCCGCACTTGACCAACGTGGCAGACTATAGCCTTGACCAGTGGATCAGACCAGAATGAGAGCATTCTGAGAGAACCCCATGTTCCAACAGTGAAACGATAAAAATGTCAGAAAAAAAGAACAATTTTGTAATGACCGTTCTACCTACCAGTTCTTGGACATGGGTGTCCTCTCAGAACGAACAGGAAGCGGATATGTCCAACCTAACTAAACCCTTTCGTTATATTATAGTCAGATTCATGTGGAATACTTCAGGCCGATGAGCTAGAATGATGCTATAAATGTTAGGTAGTCTTAAATGTTGATATTTGTAAAGTAAGTCGAGAGAAAATGCGTTTCGTGACACAATAGTTAGTAATATGCAAATACAATTATTGTAGAATAATAAAGACAGTACAGTTTAGTTTATTTTAATAGAAATAATGTATCCAATCATCAGGCATTGGAAGTCTATTGTTGGGCCTTCCCTAATTAATGCGCATTGACCGGGTCCTGGGGTTTCTGAATTTAGCTATATTCCGGATTCATCTTCAGATCATCGGTTCACTTTGACTAATTCAATATATAAAAGTGTATGTTTCGTTTGACAAAGACGAAATAATAGTGTCTAAACCAGTTCAAGGCTTTGCTACGGAATTAACAGTTATTTAGCGGTCACAAGCAAATTCAAATTCAAATAATTCAAATTCAAATATCATTTATTCAAAATTGGTTGATTACAACACTTTTTGTACGTCAAGATGAAACTACCACC
>DWDW01001978.1:0-10775 GCA_018245635.1 Mimoniades versicolor eupheme | reverse complement strand
GACTGCTACGAATTCTAAAAATCATAGATAATGATTTGCCCTCCCATTCATAGACAAGTTGTCTTTTCAAATTTTTTATGGCTTACCAGCGTCTTAGTCCGCATGTAGTGCAATCATAAGAAATGTTCTGTATTTGAATTTATTATTCTATTAAAATATCGCATAAATATAGTTCCGAGATAAATATAAAAGACGGACAGCAAAAAGATCAAAAACAAATGTACGTTTTTATATTTATTATACAGTAATAAACATTAAAAAACGATTTTTCCTCCAACCGTACACGGTTATTAATCCAATGCAGATTAGTATCGAGACAATAGAAGGCGGAAATGCAAGAGAATGACTTTTTATGCCTCGCTCTACTCACCATTGTGAGAATGAGACACACTTATCGTCTTCATCTTCTGATTGTACACTAAATTATAATCTACACCCATCTATCTGCATTAATAAATAATCTCTCCTGTCGATACGGAAAACTCTCATGTTTACTCTCATGTTACTCTCATGTAACAAGACAATCTACATTTTACATGATTCGGTGTGTCCACATAAATTCTTCTATCGCTTTACTGTTGAATGAGGCCCTCTCAGAATGATAGAGCCTAATGCGAATTGGCAGAATTCACATATCTTTAAGAATATTGTGGAGAATACTTATGTGTGAAAGTTTTCTTACGTATTTTCCTTTACCGTTGCTGTGACATTTATATGTGACATTTAATAATGAAACTCATAATTTTGTAAAGAGATGCGCTCTAGAATTTTAACTTAGGACACCACCGCCGGAAGGATTTTAACACCATTGTAAACTATCAGAAGACCGAGGCCATCAATGCCTATTTTAGTATATGCAAAATTATAATAAAACATTCAAAGTTTACCGTAATTGTTTGATTTAGAGGCAATCAAAGGTGATGGTTACAGCCGCTAAACAGCTATGCTAACTCCTTCTTAAAACATGATTAGTTGGCAATTTGTAAAACAGAGGTAGAGTAACGTTTATTACACAAGCTGAATAACGACTGTGTATTTTGTGTAATTATGTTGGCGCCGGCGAGCTTTGAGGGATCGCCAGTTGGTATCAGTTAACCGGTATTTATTGAAACGGCTAGAATTTGTTTCTAGTGCCGCGGCGCAGTTAGCATGGAATCGGCAAGTTGGAGCTGGCCACTCCAACAACATCAAAATGTTTACAACAAAGCAACGGAACGAGATAAGGGCTACTTAAACCTCCACTGCGGCTCGTTAAACCCTGATATATGGTCCGTAATAAAACCCAATAAAACATTCGCAACAATTTAAAAACGAATCGATAAACACACACACACACACACACACACACACACATGTAGGTGAGTATCAAATGTGCTCGGACGACTCCGTGGTTCAAAGATAGTAAATTGTGTTTTATAACTGCAATATTATTTTTGTTATTTATAATCACAGTACAAACTCTACATTGTTACGATGATCGGTCAGCGAATGCGTTCGGGGAACGTTTTATGTTTTAATAACGTTTGAGTTTTTGTTATATTGAAACGCAAGAATTTCAAGATATTACGCAAATAAACTCTACATCTGACCGAACTGTAGTGATTTTTATTAAACACGTCAATATTTATTACATGTATAAATGTAATTGTTGAAGATAAAATTAGGGTTATACATATGGTATTCGTATGTATGTTTAAAATGGGTCAAAAATTTGATAGCAACATAGTAGAGTCAGCTGTTAGGAATGGTCTCGGAGTGCAGCCTGTCAGAACTCACATTCCGATTAAATGTAATTTACGGTGCATATAAAATTATTTCATTTAGACGGCGCTGCAGACACATTTAAAATAATCAACGTTACCACAGTGAGGTTACATTGTTTGCAGTTTTACGGCCTTTCGGACCGAAGTGGTAGTCTATCAGTATTTACTTTATTATAGGCTTTATATAAAAAGTTACTTTACTGCATTGTAACCTGCAGGGACTTAAAATGTGCGTATCAAACTTACGAGTAAGTTTCATTATATGACATGTATTATACGTGGAACTAGACACCTTTGTAAGAGTCTAATCAAGGTTTTTATTTCTTATGTGGGTCAATGTCAATGTTACTTTGTGTACAATTATTACTTTGTGTGAGCTATAAATTCTAAATTTAAATCTGTATTTTAAAATACAAAGAAAAAAATTACATTCAACTATTTTATATGTAGGTACAGTCAAATCTGGATAAGCGAGAGTTCAAGGGAGCACAATCTCATTCTCACTTATACAGTTTTCTCACTTATCCAGTTCTCACTCACCCAGGTTTGACTGTATATAAATATTTGGAAATAAACAGAGGAACGAGTACAATTTTTGTGATTGACAACTGTCTAGTTAACTGTCACTTAGTAACGGTTTATCTGTGGGTGCGTTTTGCTTTACGTGGCGCGTCATACGCATCGGGCACGACTGACACAATATCGATTGCACCCCACAAGTAGAAAATCGATGCTGGTCCAGATGCACAAAAATGGGCCAAAGGAATCGATTTGCCCCACATTTTGGCAGTCTAGCGGCCGCGCTCGCGAGGGTAACGTTCGCGATAAGGGATAGTACCCCCCACAGGGGCGGGGGTACTCCCTGCCCCCCTTTATAATATTTACCGCCCCCGGGCCATACTTACGCCCCTCAGTATTTACGGGTTAGAGAAAAACAAGGGTACTCGAGCTTCGGAAGGTGCAACGTAGATTTTAATCCTTTTTGATGTTTCATGATTGATGGCAGATTTGTGATAGGTATTGCGCTGATGTTGATGGATTCTCTATGATTCCTCGCTGCAGCTTTTCTCACGACAGATCGTGCCCGCCACATGGCTCTGACGATTAGCAACATTAAACTGTTATTCGAACAGCGAGAGCAATTTACAACTTGCACGCTTACTAAACGCGTCGATTATTAAAACATTTAGATTGCAATAATAAATAAATATCAAGATTTACCTTCTGTCAATATAAAAGGTAAGTTGATGTTTGTGTATTTACCATTAGCCGTAGTGAGTCCGTCCCGTGAATTATCATTAAAGGTCAATCGGAGCCCGAGCCGGGCGGTGCTCGTGCGGGTAAAGATTGAAAGTAACGTAACTTTTTAAATTGCCGCTAGCGCCATCTGCCAATCAACAATGAATTTCAATAGTCTAAAAAACTTAATTAGACTGCTCTCAAAGACAGAGCAACAACAATAACCAGCGCAAGTTGGTCCTTAGTTTCGTTGTGTTTTCTTTAGTAATTCGTATTCCGTATGTAATAGGGTCGAGTTTGTGTACTGTGCTTTGGATTGCGTCAACATTAGAATGGTCTTTGGTCATGACAATATAATGTAGTGATGACGGGTGAAGATGTCCATCAAATATTGACGCGTGCCGATAGCCCAGTGCGATCACACTACTCCGCCAGGGCCAAAAGACTAATTATTATTTTTCATGGCGACTCAGACAGCTGATCAATGTATTTTTGTGTTATTACCATCGTAAAATTATATTTAAATTTTCGCTCATGTTTTCT
Source organism: Mimoniades versicolor eupheme (assembly GCA_018245635.1). Classification (NCBI taxonomy): domain Eukaryota; kingdom Metazoa; phylum Arthropoda; class Insecta; order Lepidoptera; family Hesperiidae; genus Mimoniades; species Mimoniades versicolor. The sequence goes on along the minus strand of DWDW01001978.1, from coordinate 7,230 downwards.
TTCGTAGACAATGCTCGCGTTAGTCGGTGCGCAATTTGTTTTCTATATTCCCAGACATCATGCCATATTAATTTGGCGTATTAGAATGATTTCAATGACCAATTCCGTTTTATATTTTGAAGATGGAACAAATTATTTAATAATAATAGTATGAGTTGAAATACGATTAGGTAATGAAAAAGTGGCCTAGTTATTGAATCGGTGTATATGTAAAAACTTAATCGAAGATTTTTATACTTTATTTTATTAATATGTCGGAGCGTAACATTTTCACTCAGTCACAGGTTTGAACTAAAGGAAATTAAGTTTGGGGAATTGAACTCGTTCATTGTTCTTTTAATTGTAGTCATTTGTCGCGTTCTGCATGAAATGTGCTTATCATGGCGCACCAAATACGAATAAACCGCCGTGTAATGGAAGGCCTGGGTGTTTTTCAGGGTTTCCGCGACTGTTGCTAACACTAAACACTGGTCTATAAAGTCTTTTATAGTTATTAAGAATATGAATGACCGATGAATACACTATATGGAAATGTACTAGGCAAGTACAATTATAACTTACCTACCTACTTGTAGCTATGTTTACTAATATCAAAGCTAATTAACAACTATAAAACAAAATGTTCATCTGTTCCTTGTACATCCTTAACGCAATTTTTTGTCAATGCTGACATAAAAGCACGTCATATAATATTCGAGTGGAGCAAAAATATCTCAACCAATTGAATATTTTATTGATTTCTTTTTTAAATTCAATACTTAAAGGAGTAACAGCAATATCGGTATACTATCCACGATTCATGTTTAGCGGAAAATAAATAAATCGTTTGTTCCCGTGTATGTTAATAATTCCGTTCAAAATATCATTATACGAGTAGATATCAAAGAAAGGGTTGCACATTGGGCCGAGTGGGCGCTGACTCGCACAAAGCGCTCTATCTGCATATGCCCTCTGATTGATGTGCTCTGTAATTATTTAGACGCGTTAATAACACCACCGACGAAGGCCGCACTCTGTTTCTGACGACTTAAGACGAATGAAATGAGAAATTCTATCGGACTCTTTAATAGAGCTTATTGCTTTCTGATGTTTTGTTGATTAAACACGAACAAATTATTATTAACGTTCGCGGAACGAAACGCGAACAGCCTTTTATTTTGCGCATTTTAATAACATACGTCTCTGATTACGATCATCGTACGGTCACTCCGTTGAGCGTTTTTAGTGTTAAAGCGGTAAATGTAAAATTATATTGTGGACAGGCCACACCCAGTGAGCTACGTAAATACCGGACCACACCCGTCTAAATCTACAATTTTCATAATAGCACAGTATCGTGGATTCATATTTACATAAATGGCTACCGTACTTTGATTGTCTTTATGTTTTCTGTGCGTGCGGCCCCCGCGCAAACAAATCGGAATATTAACGTAAATAGTCATGGCGGGAAAAAAAAGCCATTATGCAAATGAAACATTTTGTGGTAAATAGAAACTGACGTAATGCGATGTTAAGAAAGGAATAATAAATAGTTTTTGCCGGTGCGCTTATTAGATTATTACTCTTCATGTAAATAGCCCGCGTGTTCGTGACTCGATCTTCGTTAGTAACCTGAGTTTTTCCGGCAATATGTACATATATACAAACATTTCAATGTAATATGATGTAAATGATGTAAAATGTTGCTTTCGACGACAAATTATTAATAAAAGTTTTTATACACTTCATTCATGAATCCATAATTTATGTAAATACATTTATGTTACGTACATTCAACATTTTTTTGTCGCTCAATCAAAAATGCGCACTCGTAATGCGTGGCTCGTATACGCCATTAAAATAAAAATCGCGCACCGAAATTATGGAATTGGCGTATCCATTGAGATTGTAGATATGAATACGTTATTATATACATTATTACATTTAACAACAAACGGTTGTTGAGAGTTGAATGTGCTACGTCATAGGTACAGGCGCCGAATAATAGAGTTCGCTCCGAACGTTTAGCGAACCCTCGAAAATTGAAATAAAAAAGGACCATTCGAGATGTAACAGCGATATGATTTGGCATTTTTTTATTTTATTTCTCTTTTTCGTGCATGTTTTGAACACTGGCAGATGGTAGAGCTGCGAACCGAATAGACACCCCGCGGGCAATGCGTTCGCTGCGTTTGAGTTTGTTGTGTAAATATCGACTGTAGTGTTATAATTTTGTTCGGCGTTACAATTATCGCAATGGAGTTCGCTAATTTTATTGTGCTACTTTGAAAAAACGATACGAATCTATGATATATTCTCGCAATTAACAAATACGAATAAAAGGCATTAAGACTATTAAATTTTATCTTTAACAATGTTAACATAAACGAAAATACTCAATAAATATGTTTGTCGGTTGTTTATAAGGAAAAATAAATAATGAATTTCATAAAATATTGTTGTTCGACTCTATTTGATTTGTGTGTCGCTATGGCGCCCCCATTTTTGTAAGACTAACATAATTACAAGCGAGATTGTTGCAAAGTGACTCGTAATTCGAACCCTTCTGAAAATTTTATTTTAATATGAAAACAGAATAGAGTGACATGATAAAAAAAAGAAGTTCAAGTGAAGTAGTTTTATGATCAATGTCTGTGTATTACACACACCTACAAACACACACGGACGCATTAAAAAGCTGTCGAACTTTTTGGGCGGGAATAAATGCATATTTTATAATGTAATGTTCCCTAAAAGGAACTCAAAATATTCGGACATTCGGACCGACCCCCAAACGTAAGAATGTAATTAATTAAATAAATGTACAGAGCTGGAAAGAAATTTGCCAACCCCTGGTTCTACCATTTTTTGCAACGCACATTCCTAACCACTTTGTTTTGGGATGTAATTGACTCGTCCTTAATATTCCTTTAATTTTTTCATTACCTTTTCGTAGCAAATTCTCAAATATCCGAGTAATTAACTTCTCGTACACCCCCACCACAAGTTGTATCATAATGAGCTGTATCGTAATAAATCTCATTGCTAAAGCTGTGTTGCATGTGCAACGATACGTCATACAATTGTTGCAATTGGTATTTGGAGCTAACGGTGCATAGAAATTGAGGGCTATAATACATAAATATCTTAACATTCTAATGAAGCCTAGATAGAGACGTTAGCAAATCAAAACAGGGCAACATTCGCTCGGATTTCCAATTAAAATTCCTATACATGAGCATTGTTACGAATCGGATATGCCTATTGTCTACAGAATAATCCTATCTATTGATACGTACGTTTGCGCAGTATTATGCGATTCTAGTAATCGTAGTGTGATGTAAACAGAATGCACTGCTAAAGCATGTTTGAACTCTAGTGTCCACGGCTTACGCAATATGTCTTGTAGTATATGGCTTATGCATTTATTATAATTGTGACACTCGTTACAAATGTGACACAAGAATATTAACTTTAGACATGCCGTATGTAAGTTACTAATGTGTCTTAGAGACGTTACGTGTAGTAAGTAACAGTGCCTAGTTGTAGTTAATATCGTACCGTACATATATTGTCTATTTCACTTTAATTAGTATTCCTCTAATAAATTATTGACATTTAGTAGTTGTTAATTTTAAAATGGCCACTGTATGGTTCGTGCAAACATATTAAATTAACGAGCAATATAAAAGTTTATATCAAATTATACTTTTATATCTTGAGAGTGTGGTAAATTTCTCTGTTTACCTCTACGGGGATTACAGGCGTGATGTTAATATTTTTTATCTGTAATATTCAGGCTTAGAAATTATTGGACAATGCTTTTTGAAAGCGAGTTCAATCGCGGCTTCGGTGTTTAATCATATAGAACTATGATGATCGTGAGAATCATTCCTAATGTTGATTATGATTGTGATAATTAAAATTATCCATAATTTGCACCATCCACGTCGAACATACATACTTACATAACATACTTATTAAAATGGTTTAATAAATCGATTGGTTTAATAAATTTCTTGGAGAAACAAAACTGTATTCTCGTACTTTGTAAAGATATAAAAATATCAACGGTTCTTATTGCAATAATCGGTAAATATAGGTATTGTTTTTAATTGCTTTAATATCTAACGCTGGAGTCCTAAGTTTCAAGTTAGAAAGTCAAACAGTTAATTCCTATTGCACTTACAGTAAACAAGATTATCCGTGTAGCACATCCTGCTATCCCGGTGGGCTAATCTGTGTGCGCAGTGACTATTATTACATGTGAAATCTATGAAATTTATGAATCCCCTTCCCTGTTAGAGGCGTTTGCTCAGAGACAAAGGTACCGCTGAACACAGGAGCACAGCATTAAAGACACACTTCCTCAATAGATAAAAAAGTTAACATTATGAATTTATAATAGAAATGTTTTTTGAAAATGAAACTTTTTGGTTGAGCTTTCTTAATATTGAATTCTCACCCCTATTCCATAGTGGGACTTAAATATAACTGGTGAAACGTGGGAGTGTATTGCACTGCTCTGCTCACCTCTTCGGAGATTGCAGGCGTGATGTCACGTTTATTAATTTTGATGGAGAATTAGCGATATTATCACTTTTCTTTTATGTTGATACATTTACTTCTAAAAGAATTATATTTAATAATAAAATCGTGTATTTATTGGAGACGGATCTTCACTTAAAAAAGACATGGGTAAAAACAAAAAGAATGATTTATACAAAATCGATCTTTTAAATTATATTAATATTTACGTTAATTTATCAGAGTTCTGATTTTGGTAACGCCGCGTCGGTAGAAGTGGGCTTCGTTAACGGCGCTACGTTCGTGCAGGAACCATATTAGAGTCGCGATAGTAAAATGTAAAATCGACGTCACTGCAGCTAGTTGCAGTTGCAGTTGCGTTTCGACCATCGGGATATGGATCAGCGATCACTTACATGAGATACACAAGGTCTCTGAACGGCCACCAGATATAATCTCACGTGGCTCTACATTGTTACGAAAAATTCCACTTGTACAAGCGATTACGTTTAAAATATACAGCGTTAACATAGTAATTATGTATTACATATGTTAAACATAGAGCAACGTCAGCGAGTCCCGACGCCGACCGAAGCTGAAGAAATGCAAAATTGTAGAAAACAAAGCTTTTCTGCATCAACGGGTTCGTAGATTATAAATTAATGTTTTTGTGTTAAATTTTTATGAATTATTTACCGCGGCTGTCTCACTGTGCTGGACATATTGATTTAATTCTCACAAATAAATTGATAATATTGCTCAGAATATTGGCATACGATTATTATTTTGACATTTTTTTAATATTTTTTTGACATTGTTTAAATTATTTTATTTTCTTATTCCAAATATTTACACGATATAATAATTATATAGATTTGTACAATTGAAATATCAAAACCTATTACTCGATACAACGACCTGTATACCTATTCGTTTCACATTCAGTTTTCATGAAAAACATTTCGTATCACAGTCATGATGTCACTAACTGTGTTAAGATTTAACTATTGCGTCTCGTGGCTGTTTACACGAGAATATTTGGTTACTGTAATTCAACTTCCGTACTGATAATGTATGGGAGTCGTGCTGATATGAATAAGGTTTAACTATCTCGAGACCCCGCCCCACTGTGTTCGTAACTAAATAACTACATTCACAATAGTCGATTGTACAATGTAATTTTCCATAAAGAGAATTGACATTTAAAATAATATACAATTATAAATGCGGCATGTTTTTCGTTCAAAACGAATGAGAGTTAGCTCATGGAATTGATATTAAATCGAACAATTCAAAACAAGGATCAGTTAGCAAGTGTATATCGATATAATCGTCCAATTATATTAATTAGTGATTGTGACTCGTTGCATTCCATTTGCAACGAAAGTGAGGAATTAAACGCATGTGTAATTGTTTATCCAAAATTTATTAGCAACGTAAATAGCGAACAGTTATGCTTCAATGTAGTAACACAGTAGGAAATGCAATTAGTCGGTGTTCGCCGCGATGCCTTTAACTCACTCGTGCATGTAACGCCTTATCTCGGTTGCATGTTTTTTCAATATGCAATCCCAGACAATCGTGTTGCTTTATCTGCCAATCTGAATTCTCAGGTATTTTTTCATTCGCTAACAGTTTTAATTATTGTGCCGTTTCATAACTAGCCACCGGTTCTTCGTGTCAATTGAACATCGAATAATGTTTTCGATACACACTGTCCATATCTTTGTCGAGCATTTGGTCCGTGGGCTATCCGTATTGGAATGTTGCGTACTTTAATTCAGTCACATCGGTTACTTTTAACATACAAACTATCGATAATTCAGTGTAATAGTATGTGGATGAAGGTTTAGTTAAAAATCTTAGTAAATTTTAACAAATGCTAAATTAACTACAGAAATAGAAACATTCAAACGATTGACTTTCAATAATTTCAACTTAAAATTATTATTTAACTTCAGCATACTTAATTGAAAAACATAAAAACGAAATTAATTAAAAATGAATTCGATTCATTCAATATTTTTATGTTCAACAACTAAAAAATACAACACATATTTCCGTTCACGAAGGATGTTGATTTATTGTCTTTCTATTTTCATTGTTTGCTCCGATGGAACTGCTTTCGTTTCAGCTGAACAGCGGTATAATTTGATAATATTTTAGCTTTGATTTGTGCATTGGATGTTGATTTTCTTATAATGAAATAGTATATTACTACTTTTGTTTCACACAGCATTGAATTTACAACTTCTTTACACACTACAGCGTTACGCATATGAGCAATTTATCGCTGGAACCGTAGCGCAAAATATGGTCATGGAATCTCAAAGGCATTCATAAATCTATACGCAAGATAGGTATCATAAACACGTTGATGAATGTTAATGTACTATCTAAATACGTACCATGTCATCTTTTAACGACAACCATAGTTCAGTACTGGTTACAATTTATATTTAGTTGCTACCATGTATTACATAAGAATAATATACTAAGAAGTATTGAATGTACTATGATACTGGAAATTTACTACGACAGCTATACCTGCCAACAACATACATATGTATACGTAACATCACGCCAGTAATCCCCGTGGAGGTAGGCAGAAGAATGTAGTACATATGTATATATTAAATATATGGGTATATGTACAATTATTAATATACAAAAAGCATGTTTATTTTATTAAACATTTAATTATTCGATGAGAATAAATTTTTG
>DWDW01001977.1:0-10776 GCA_018245635.1 Mimoniades versicolor eupheme | reverse complement strand
GGTGAGCCTATTGCCATATACCGGGCACTTATCCAGACTCCGAGCCACTACTAGAAAATCTAAATTAGAAAATTTTTAGTAGTGTCCGACCCGGGAATCCAACCCAGGACCTCCCGTTCGGCAGTCGCACTCGCAACCAACACGACCAACGAGGCAGTCAATAACAATTTATACTTAATAGGAACTTTCTTCTATTCAAGGCATGTAGAATCTTTGTACCTCAAGTGCTTCTTTGATGTGTTAAATCGATGTTCTTTCACAATTTCAACTCAAGCTGACGGGAAGCGCCCTACTATGGTTTGCAAATTTCCTTTGAGTTGTGTGAAAGACCTAAATTCGCTTATTGGAATACCCTTTGCATTATGGCATGAGGCTACTGATAACAAGAGACAAAGTCGAAATAGAGGCAAGTTTCAGCAATTTCGTTCAGCCTTTGGACAATTCGATCCCATTCTGTCTGTCTGCGTCGTGGTCTAAAAGACGAAATAAAACCTCCTCGTACCAACCATTAGCAACAAGAAGACAACGTATGATGTTAGTACCGAACGAGTACGGATGAGGATTTGTTTAATATTTTGATAACAAAAAAAGAACATGTTATGGACAATGAAACAAAACACGTTTAAATAAAGGAAATAATTATATTAAATTAAATTTAGGGAATTATATACAACTAAACCTTGATGAAGCGCAGAATCTTTTATACAAGTAATAACACGTAACATTATGTGAGTTTTAGATTGTGTACAAATAATTGTGACTACAGTTGCAGGTAATCGTAATATGTAAATGTATTGCAGTAATAATAATAAACATTTTAAAATTGTTACCAGTTACAGTAAATTGAGACAGATAAATTGAGATTTTACAAGAGTATACATGCAATAGAATTTTTCATTTATCTGTATCTATAAACAACTCGTCCATTATAGTTGATTGTTTAACGTGTACTATTAGGTACTTGATACGGAGATAAGTTTTTAATAACTTAAGCCTGATATAATAATACGATACCTCGATACCTCGCGTCTACTGGAAATTTAGCGATACAAGAAGCTGAAATAGAGTGACGAATCAGCAACTCGACGTCGATCTTTCAATAGATTTCAATTCCAAATGGCTCACGTCCAATGTCTCCTTTCAGACGTTTAATTATTTTCTTGTCTAACTTTTATTTTCGTCTTTAAGTTTGTAGATCTAACTGATAAATTTGTATTGTAGCTGTTCCCAATACTTTCCCTTATGCAACGGTACATTTTATGCTGAATAGTTTCCAACCGTAGGAATAATAAGGAGTTAACGAAAAGCATATTTTCAAATCAGATTTACCGCTTCATAGCACGTCACTGCCAGCCCCATTTCAACTTTCCACGTATCGCATGGGTCATTGCCAAGTAATTTCAAAGACTCGCCCGAGAAAGTTCGGCGACAGGAAATGTTATTAGCTCAGTAGTTACGCCTTAATTAATTTTGGTAATTCACGATTGAACTGAGTTTTGCACAGAATGACTTTGTTTTTTGCAAAAGTTGGGGACGAAGTGATTTCTTGTAGTTCTCACAAGTTTCAGATGTGCTTGAATTTTTTGGTCTGATTTCATGCTTGATTATATCCAGACGCAATGTAATATAACTTGAACCTCAAGAACCTGAAGCCCTAGGGTAGCAAACCATTTTTGGTTTGCCTCAAATTGAACTGCATCTGTTTGATATTGAAAACATTATATTTTAGAATGTACCGAAATTACTACTATCGGTTTTTACCCATAACTCGACAGAGCTCCTGATTATAATATTAATATCGTTTTTGTATAAGTAATGATCTAGACGGTTTTCGAAAATAAACAATATTTTTATTTGCATTCAATTAAACATTGGCTTCGAATACTTATGTGTTGATATTAGAGTCAGTAAGGAAATATCACTAAGTGGGGTATAACACGCTACGCGTGTATGTGCCTTGTTTGCAAGAAATACAAGAGTAGTAAGAAAAAACCTTCCCGATATTGGTTTCATGGAAGAAATCTTATTTCCGCAAGGGAATGTCAAATGTGGGAGTCGCCTGGAATGTGGTGTTTGTAATAATAATATATCATTCCGCAAACGTGGGGAGACGAGCAATAAATTATTTTGCCACGAAATACTACATTGTCGTATATCCTGAAATTCTCCAAACGATTAATCGGAATCGATGATGTAATCTGATGGTCTATTGCAAATATTATGATACATGAAACGGTAATTTTATACTTGGTATTTATGGTTAAATGTCTAGACTCAAAGGAATTAGATAAACGCTTTTAAATAGATTGTTGATATATAATGTTCTCACTACTGCTTTAAATGTAACTATTTTCTTTAAATGTAGTCTTCCTTGCGTTATTCGTTTTCTCAATATTATCAATCATGATCATTGCAATTGGGACAATGTGATTGATCGTATTGTCATCATTGTGATCTTGATGTGCCATTTAGAAAAATTGCTTTCATCCTTTTTATGTTTAATCAAGATACGAACGCAACATATTCATATATGATTTAAAATAATATTAATTCACGGAATTGACAAATTACTACTGACTGAATTACGCAAACGGTGCATTCAAATCGAATCGCACCAGATGCTAATCAGAGCCAGATCTTTTCTGAAATTAATTCAAATGGTGCGTGAAAGGACCCTTAGAGATTTTTTTGGAGCTGAGCCAAAGTCACTTGCACTAGTCGTGCTCGACAAATGAATGGCGATTTTCGTTGTTTGTTGTCATTGAAACTTTTCATATCATCGAAACCGTGTAAGTCAGAAGATCACATCAGTCTTTACCGTTCCACTGGACATAAGCCTTTTCCAAGGCATGCAATAATACTCGGTCCTCCGCAGATCTCATTCGGCCACTACCATACGAAGAATAAACCAGTAGATACTCGCATAAAATTACGTAACAGTATAAAAAATGAAACGCGCCTAAAGGAGTCTTAACTAAACGTTTACAAAATATCCCGTGGATATTCAATCTCTGTTATGACTTAACAAGACTAAATAAACGCTGCTGGCCAACTTGTCCGCATTACATTAGTATTATCGGTTCTGTAAATGCCAGCAACAACATACTAACAAAATGACGTAATACATACAATATTTTTTTTTTGAATATAGTATTCCCCCTAATTCACAGTCAGCCTTAAGTTAATCTAATCTTACAAGGTCGCTCACTTTATTGGTCACATGAAAATACCCCTAGATATTTATTAGAGATACCATGATTCCCGATAAAAATTACGAATTGGTGAATAACATCATATGCAAAAGGCAGAAATCGTAAATAACAACATAATATCATTAGCACGTATCTGTGTTGCGCACTGTGCCTGTAAAGAGGCTATAAAACTTTAACAGCGCCTTCACTCATGTTGATTGGAACGAGCTACGAAGCAGAAAACAATATCTCGAAATCGTAACAAAATATCTTCGTTCAAGAAACAAAATAAGTTTACCGACGCGGAAGATATCAATGCGTACCTTCGGTAAGTGCAGACGTCGAAATTTGTAACATTTAAACTTTAATCGTAATTACTGATCCTACGATTGTGTATTTCTTACTTTACATAAATAATCGTTCTTGATTCAAAGATCGTATTAGCAAGAAGGGGATTGACATTACGGCCCCGTATATTTACTTCACGATGAAATTCCCCAAGTTAGTACTGTAACTCAAGGGCGTTTAAATGGCGAAGCAGCGATAATATCCCGACAAAAGAGGCCTGGTATGAATGTATATTTGTTTTTTATTCTAATTTTGAATTCTGACATTATTTTTCATATACGATAGCAATACTGTCACTACATGAATTTTATGTTCCCATATAATCTGTCGATATGTTAATAAATTGGAAAAACGGCCTAGGTCTCTTGTATACAGAAAATATTATATGGACATGTCCATCTGAGTTTTGTTACTAAATCTAACCCATATTTTATTTATCTAATCAATATTATATTTATATTATAATCACCATTTAGTGTTTTAGAAATAGGGCAGATATATTTCATTTTATCGAGCGTGTGAACGATGAGACCGGGCGATATTGTACTTGTTATCGACGCGAATCCTTAAACATTTTAAATCGTATCCTATAGAGGACAGTTTAATTTATTCATCACTACTTTTCAACTACCACGCAGCGATACGAAAAGCCAACTTTTCCATCGGTGAATTCCAAATTGGATCAATCTAGCTGGAGCGTGCAGTTCATACTCTTTGTATCGGTTCCCGCCCATTAATTGAAAACCCGCCGGCGGCCCGTGTCGCGTTAATTACTACACAGAGACAGCACAATTCGGATAAAGCTTGGCTCTTACTAATGGCAATGACTTTTATAATTTATATTTTAATTTTCTTAGTAACAAGTGCCTAAAATGCTGCCTGCGTGTGCCGTAACTACGTGTGTTTTTTAGTTTTAAACTGCAAGTAGACCGCTTTGGCCGCTTTGACCGCAAATATCTTTCGACCAAATGGTACTGGAACATGGACTAACTTTGGTGAATAATCTTTCTGTTCTTTATTTTTAGAATATCAACATTTTAGTGTAACTGAATTGTTATATAATACATATCACCCGAACAATCAGGTGTGACCCCAGTGTATAGACGTTCGGTACGGATACAAATTGCCCAAGGGTACAAGCGAGAATACATCTTGCTTGGCGTCGTGATCGGCCGCGTTATGTGTCAGTGGGCTGTGTTTTGGTAAATTGGGTGCGATCAGAGATACCTAAGGATCAAATGTGATAGAGTCTTGCGGCAACGTACGTAATTGTTCGGGAATGGTTGAAATATCTTCGTATATAATATGTGAACTGTTTGTTGAAACTTCCAGGAGAAATAAACTTTTGGGAAACCTCGCGTTTGGTTATTTGTTAACATTGAAATTCGCCAAATTTCGTCAAATTTTCTTATCTGTAAGTGTAAATGAAAATCTCTTTTAATCTCAGTTCACACGCTAAGTGAATAAAGTTTGAATACTTACGATGTTAATGAGAGTACCTACAAACCACACGTTCGAACTTATAACCGAATAATGCAATAACGTTTTTTCCTTTAAACTTTTTTACAATTTTTTTTTAATGTATATGTTTTTTACAATACATTTTAAAATTATATACCGACTCCATTCACGTATTCCTTTTTGAAATAGCCCGGCTAGTTTCCTACCTCATCAAGGACCTTCATAATTAGCTTATGCTGATTGCAGCGAAGTCGCATTTGCTTATAGAACGTAGGTGTGCTATTTAAAAAAAACGTACGCAAATTATGCCGATACACAACATGATCAGTGAAACTGCAGAGAGAAGAAAACCCGGGAGGTATGTGTGCGTGCGTATGTTCGTGCGTGCGTGTATGTGCGTGTGTGTGCGTGTGTGTGTATGTGTGTGTGCGTGTGTGTGTGTGCGTGTATTGTAAAAACGAAATTGTAGTTTCATAATTTCTATCATGTTTTATCGAATCAAAGCATTCTGTGCAAATGTTACAAGATTCCATAAATTATCAACGGAGGGTCATTGAACTGGCTACAAAATCCTCTTTGTTATTCCTTAGAACGCTGACAGTTTTCGAAGTAATCTAACTGTGTAAGCTGGCAAGACAGAGTTTGGCATTACTATGTAAATGTATGGCCCGAGTTGGATAATACCGCATTATCATGCAGGCAACTTTAAATATTACCATGATGCCGAAATATTAGATGGCGGATTTCGCGGCGGTTCAACTAATCTGAGTGTCACACTTGTAGATGTGCGCGTTTTTTCTTTAACGCAACAACCGCTTGACCAATTTTTAAATAGCATATTATAGTCAAAATAAAAAACAATAAAAATACGAAAGCAATGGCACAATCAAATACTACCCTTTCAGATTTGAAAATAACTGTTTAAGCATAGTTAGTTGAAAGGTTTTTGGTATTGGTGATTAACATTTGTATACAGTGAAAATTTTTAATAGTTGTTTTTATATAGCGGTCGGGGTTTATGGGGTGCGTGAAAGGAGCCTCTCTGAGCGGCGCCTATGTCTGATTAACTATCAATATATACTGTCCACCATGGACATTACGACTAATCCTTTCACTACGATTGTTGATCACATCAGCTATCGACACTACGAAGAATAAGATATATGTCGGACCATGGTTTTGAAGCCAAACATTGATAAAGTAATGTAAACAGCAATTTAGTAAAGCATACCAACTGGTTAAACTATTTCACAACGTAGGTAGGTAAAGACTTTTATGTGATTAAAGAACTGTACCGCTTATCTTTCACATTGTCCTCTGATAACAGCGTTCGCTGGCGAGTCGGATCCCACCATTAGTATGTAAATGTGCGGACTGACTTGGGATAATGGCACATTTTATCATACGGGTAACTTTAAATCCTGACATTAAGCAGGCATAAGAGCGTTACTTGTCTCGTAACCGTTTGTCGTATTACTTGAGGAAATATTTTGTGCAACATTTGTCGCGGTCTAGATGGATACCAAAGACGGTGTTTAGTTTCAAAAACACAAATACAGCATGCATTTAAAATAACTAATCATAACTTATTGCTATAATTTATAATGGATAAATGATTCAAATGATTATTTGTTTAGCAAACATTTAATTATCATACAATGTTTATTGCTAGGGTATTTAAATTCTCCACGCGATTACATCGAACTGTTGTAATGAATTCCAAGGAATCCCAATTACTTAAAGTTATTACTACTTAAGAATGTTTAATATTTAGAGCGAAATCCGAGATTTATGTGATGAAAAATCAAATAATGAATTCTTAGTGAAATTTTTCAAATTCAAATCCTTGAAATGAGTTGCTAAGTCACTTTTAAAAATAATAACGTTCGAAGGCTTTGGATGAGTGCCTTTGAGGAAAGTGAAAAAGAAGTCACGCTCATTGTCGAGCAAATATTTGAGTGATTAAGAAAAAAGATTTGGTTTAATTCATGGAAAAGGGCAATCAATGTCTTTGTGTTTGAGCAACTAAGAAGGAATTGAGATGGTTGCTACAGATAGTCACAGCGTTATGAATAACTGATTCATTAACAATAACTAATCATTCACTGGTAATAAGACATAATGAAACGTTTTTGTGAATATTTATTGAACGGATAACGACTATCATGAAAAAGGCATTCTATTGGATAACATATTTGTTAATAACACTGCTTTCAGTAATAGATAATTATAATTCAAAATTACCTATTGCAATGAATTTTTTTCCCGAAGTAACACAGATAAAGTTTAAAATTTCTGTACAAAGTTAAGTATGTATGTAAGTGTAATGAAAAGGATTTTTTTATAATCCACTTCTTATTATGAAACTAGCATAGAGGAGCTGACTAATATGCTAACTGTAGCCCAGTAGTATCATACTTGAGTTTTGTTACATTGCTGCCATTAAGGACCGTGTCGAAATATCTCATATCTGAAAATATTCATAGCACATTTTATAGTCCAGCTGCAGAAGACTGCAATAAGTGAAATTTTGTCTTTGAATTGTATCTATGTATCCGGTGTTAAATTAAATTATATTGTAATTTATAAATCGGAATTATCTTAATATTATCTAATAATATCAGATGACCATGTGTACAAAAGGCCCAAGTTCTATACCCACAGCTATCTGATTCCAGAGCAACCATCAAGACAGCTTGTGTTATGGTAACCAACCATGGTGATAACCAACCTATGTACATACATATATAAAATATTAACAATTTTCTGCGTGATTTAGAACCAGGCGAATTTGTATTCAATTATCATATTATTATCCCACGTTTTGTGCAATGGTAGGTCGAATGTCATGATTCTAAATCTATGAGTACAATATAGTTAGCCGCGTCATGACAATGTGGCCAATGACTGGGCAGATCTGCGAAATTAGTCCCTTTGTTACGCTCGGTGTCCGTTTTGTTTGACTAACCGCCGCCTAACGGCTACACGATTGAGTTCCATTTCATTTGCCTTTATTCCGCATAGCGCTGATATAATTCATGCGCTGTCATATCCGGTTCATTTCCCCCGGTTCAGTGCGATACGTATTGATGTCGTAGAATTTATTTACGAGAAAAACCGATTGAAATACACCGTACACATAGCAAACTTTAGCCAGTTTTCCTTTGTACGTAATCTTATTTATTGCGACGTTACAATAATAACAATAATAATAATATCTTGGGACATCTCCACACGGCCATCTGATCCCAAAGTAAGCGTCAAGAGGTTGTGGCGTGGTAATCAGATGGCTGATAAACTACATGTATACATATAAATATATGTTTAAATAGATATATATCTTTTTACACCCATAAAGGGAACAAATACTTGTGCTCTACAAATATTTATTCTGGGTGGAAATCGAACCCACGACCCTCAGCGCAAAAGTCAGGTTCACTATCCACTTCACCAACAGCCCAGTATTTTTTAAAATCATACAGTTTTATTTACATGTTATTCTTGCTATAATGTTACCATTTCAACAGCATATTACATTACATACAGTAGAACAAAATCCAATCACATCCTAACAAAAGTGTGGTGAGGAAAAGAGAATGTTAAGATATTAGACGTGGTTAAAATAGATTAGGTAACCGACGTTAAACTTCTTAAGAAGCCTTAAATATATCCAACGGACTGTTTTACTACGAATCCCGCTCTCCTCTAATCTGTACTAGAGAACAAGATGCTCTAATATGCTGCAAGTTTCCCCTAGGCGCAAGATGATGTCTCCACCCGTCCGTAGGACAGCCTATATTGAAAATATGTTTTCAACTCTTTCTACAGAAAGAGTTGAAAACATATTTTTAATAAACAACTGAAGGCATACATACATCGTTTCACCCATTCAAGAAAATACAAACAGGAGGTCAAACCTTTGATCATTTGAACCCTTTGTTTGTGTTCAGCCCTCACTCGAATCGAAAATATTCGCAGCAAGGTACGTAACTGCTCCTTAACCTTACCCTCCTTTAACCCTAGGAAGGGACCAGTAATACGCCTTGGCAAACGTTTTGACAAAGTGATATTAGTGAGGGGTTTGAGGGATTGCTACATTCAGTAAAAAGGTAAAGATTAAAATACACAGAGTAAGATCGACCCCGGAAATGTCGTTGCTATATTTCTTTGCTATCGTGGAGCAACTGAGATATTTTCGCTTCGTATTTGAAAATAGCGAATGTTGCGGTAAGTTATCTGATATTAGACACTCTTTAAAATTCGACTCTTCGCTCTTAAGTATGTTAATTGAACACTGAACTGTAACTGAACTAGCCGTTTCTGTTCCCTCTAAAAACAATATGCTTGAATTGATGTTCTTACGTATCCTATTCCAGAAATGTATTGTGCAGTTTTATTCGAAGAGGTTTGAAGATGCGGCCAATGATAAGCCGCTTTTGTATGCGGAGGACGTCTCAATATGACATTTCTGATAAATTGACTATAAATTTTATATGAACTCCAAGAGAAAGGCTTTGTATTTTGGAGTAGTACTTTTAGTATACGGTGATAAGCAAAAGATACGTTCGTGAACATCGCTGACCTGAATAGAAAATTATATAATCTTTAAGATAGATCTGATTTACAATGATATATGACAATGCAACTGATACATTTCTGTTTTTAGAACACAAAACATTATACTTGGAGTATACGAGTAGATACGACAATTTTGAAGATTACATGAAATTGGCTGTCTATTTTTGTTCTGATATTGACATACATTTTATTTCTCGCTATTCCTTTTTTTAATTGATCACGTGAAATTTGATACAACAGTTTACGATAAACCTTAGTAGGCATGCTTAGTAGACGTAAACTTAGTAGGAAATTAACGTGTTGTTCACGTAATTTATTTGTACCCCGTGTATGGTAGGGTCACCACGTACTTAATACACGTACTTAGTTACTTAGTAGACGTAGACTTAGTAGGGAATTGAGAAGGTGTTGTTAACGTAATGGATTTATACCCGGGGTATGCTAGGGTCACCACTTTGTTCTATAGTAGGTCATAAACAAAACTTGTGAAACATCAGACTGTACTTCACTCCTCTGCCTACCTATTCAGGGATGACAAGCGTGATGTTACCTTTTTTAAAATATCGTTCTAAGATTTAAGCGAAATGTGAGAACAATATCAGATATATATGAACTTTTGCCAATCTCTTTTTATATAGCCTTTTTTACAAAAGCAAAAACGTTTAAATAAGAATCGTTTGTACCTTCGAACTGATGCATATGTATTTTCCATAAATCCTGACAAGGACCATTGGTGCCAGTAATAGAAACATCTTGGAGGAAAATCTCAAAAAGCGATATTAGCGAAGGTCGCAAGGGATTGCTTACATGTACTGACACAGAGAATACGTAAGAGGACGGAAAGGGTCATGAAACATCAGTTTTTTTCCTAAAAGCATAAAGATCCACTGAACTCGTGTGTTGCCATGCGAATTTGTAATTAATTACGCAAAACTAAACATTATGCAAACGTGCGCAGATTCGCTCACCTGTGTTACAGTTCTCATGTATGTACTCGTAGGTATAAGATTGTTTTACGGATACGGTATTACGGTTTAGTATTATAACGGTCCCAATTGCTGGTAAATTGTCAACAGAGACCAATTCAGCATCTTATAGTTCTCTTTGTATAATATTATAATATCAAATATCCATTGACTGCCTCGTTGGTCGTGTTGGTTGCGAGTGCGACTGCCGAACGGGAGGTCCCGGGTTCGAT
>DWDW01001976.1:0-10778 GCA_018245635.1 Mimoniades versicolor eupheme | reverse complement strand
ATTGGGTAAAAGTTTGAAGTTCATTCCAAGAAGCAGAATTGGAATGTAACGCAAAAACAATTCTAGAAAGTAGAAGCGAGGTAATGTTAGCGCATGACGTATCAAATTGAACATTGCTAAAGATACTGACCAACCTATTATTATTTCTCATATAAATGAGCAAGCAGTGGACACAGATAATATTTTATTTAATATCCTTATTATAGTTTCCGAGCAAGCCTTGACTTTGAAAATAGATTGTTGGCAGCAGTACCTACCTGTTACAACGACCCAAAGAACAACTCAGACCAAATCTTGACTAATGAAATCAACAGAAAATATTTCAAGTCACCTGAATTCACTAAGAAGTCTTGAATTTGTCCGATACATCAGGGGCACCAGGTCTTCTAAGATCCATTGCAAGTCGCAGGTGCAGTGCCACGGGTTGAACTGAAGGTTTACCCCCTCGGAGATGGTCAACCAGTCCAACAAAGACTTCGACAGGGTTGTGAGGTTATTCTTGCTCAAGTCTAGCTAGAAGTGCAATGTTATAAACATGTCAATGCATTGTCTCAAAGATGTTAAGTATTAAAAACGTGATATCACACCTGTAATCCTCGATGAAGTAGCCAATGAAGCGTAGTACACGCCCACGTTACATTAGTTAGTTTCTGTCCCACTAGAAATTTCGAGTTAGGAGAATCCAATAGTGTTTGACTCGGGACTTGAACCCAAGAGCTCTCCATCAGAAGTCGCGCTTGCAACCGCTCGACCCAAGAGGCAGTCAAAGTATTAGATATTGGTAGATTTAAACTCCACCACAAACACCATAAGATATATGCAAATTAGTTTTTATTATTAAATTAGTATTGTAGTAATGCAGAAAGCATTACTATAATACTCCTTTTTTGAAAGAGAAGAAGAATTTGTCGAACTCACCGAACATAAAGAGGTACCATCAAACGCCCCTTCCCGTATATCATTTAACATTGCACAGTTGGAGAGAAAGAGAGAGAAGCAGGTCCTCTCGTTGGCAGCTTCGTCAGTATTTCTTCCGACGACGTTGCTGAACGCTTTATCATCGACCACGGACAGTCTGTTCAAATCATTCATGTACAGGTTCTTCAGAGCAATTATATTTTTGAAGTAAATACTTTTCATCGGGTTCCCGTCTAAGATCAAATCTTCCAAATTGGGGAAAGTTTGAATGTTCAAACACGCGGGCACTTCCGATATTAAATTGTATGAGAGATCTAAATTATAAAGCTTTGACAGTTTCTTGTTTATTTCGAACTCTTTCAATTGATTCCCTCCGATACTTAGGATCTGTTAAAGTAAATTTCCAGTTTATAATTATTGCGATCAATGCAATTATCGCAGTTAATATGAGAGCAGAATTACAAATTTTAAAATGAAATTCCATTTTCAAAATGAAATTCCATTTGCGAAATGAAATTCCAGTTTCAAAGGATACTCCATTTTCAAAATGAAATTCCAATTACAAAATGAAATTCCATTTTGGGAATAAATATCAAGATTGTAAATACTTTTCTGACTTCGTATCGAATTAGTTGTTACATTATAACATTATAAAAAAAAATTAATCGAAGAGTTAAACTTAGTCATGGCTTAAACAACTACTCACTTCTAAGTTATCGAAATTCACATTGTTCTCGTCGTATAATTCCGATAATCGATTATATGATAAGTCGATGAATGTGATGGTACTGGGAAACCTGGGCCAGTGGTACAGCGTGTTTATCTTCAGTATGGCTATCTGAAGCGCGGGCGGCAGAGCGAATGTGAACGTTATGTTGTTCTGGGCAAGGTTCAATTCCCTTAAATTCGGACAGCTCAGAAAGGCATCATCCTCGATCACTTCTATGATGTTGCTCGATAAATCCAATAGCTCACTGAAAACCGAACGTTCGGGATTTGAAAGGGTCATTAATATTTCGTATAGTTCGCATTACATATCAATGGTACATATCAATAGGTAATAAATGTTAACATTGAAACAAGGCAAGTTAAATTGGTTATGGAAGTGACCAAACGGCCGCAAGGGCCCCTGCATTTCACCATGCTCATCCACATTGGCAACACTAACAATTTGAAATTAATAATTTATATAATGGTGTCCATTAACATAAGGTATACAAAAATACGGATACAAATACAATAAAGACAACGGGAGACCAAACGAAGACAAACCTTTTAGTATAAAGGTAATAGGTATATTATATACGTTATATACTTACATATTATTATTAATAGGAAATGAATCTTTTCCTATAGAGCGTATCCTATTTCCGTTCAAATATAGCCGCCTCACGCTTTGCACCGCCTCACCCTCCGCCTTACCGAGCAGCAGGTCGTGTATCCCGTTCTTACTTAGATCCAGATCCTCCAGCATCACCATATGCTGTAGAGCTTCAACTGGCACACGTTTTAATAAGTTACTTTGCAAACTGAACGATTTAACGCGATGCCAGAACTTGAAGTCCAATGGATTGAAATGTTCTATCTTGTTGTAGGACAGATCCAAGTACTCCAAGGCGTCTATCTTCGTGAATAGGTCTGGCGTGATCTCACTGAGCTCGTTCTGTGACAGCGATAGCTTCTTCAGATTGGGCACGTCGCTGAACGGGTCCGGCCAGTAAGTTTTTATTGCGTTGTTGGTAAACTTTAAAGATTCCACTTGATTATTTGGTGGTAACCTGTAATTGTCAGAATTATAGATAATTATAGATATATACATGTAGGTGACCTGCTTTTAAAATTAGCGCGCTCTAAGTCGCAAGCTTGAAGCTTTCTAGACATCTGTCTATCTACATATATTGACGTTTAATACGTCAATATATCTATATTAACGTATTAAAATTCTACGTTTTACGTTTAGGTACGTCAACATTCTATTTTCACGCTATATCTTATGTACAAACTAACTTCGTCAGCCTAATCGAGTCTGCGCTACGATGATTGGATATTTAAATGAAGTTAAAACTGACAGTTTAATTTGTGGCCCATTATGCGCGACGCACGCTATTTTTGCGCGTGCCATCACTGAATCACGATATACATACGTATGCGTTCGTTTGCATAGATTGATACTACAACTTACCTCGAAGCGCACGATTTTAGCGAGGACTTTGCCCTTATAAAGTTATACGTAACTGATAAAGAAAACCATAATTATATTACATATATTTATTATTCTTTATTCACAAATAACCAGGACAGGGTAGATTATATCAACATGCTATCCGTGCGCTATATTATGTTGATAGTGTAGTAGGTAGTTAAAAATGATGAAGTTAAAAAATACAATTGTGAAGAAATCTACACACTTTACTCTGTCATTACGTTATGTAAAACGTTCTAAATTTGCCCACCCACGATTGGCGAGCCGACTATACTATAGCCTGAACCGTTATCACTCTGAGAACAGATGCGTAAAAATGAAATGAGAAAAATTATGATGACACTAGAACATATCCCATGGCAGGTCTTAGAACTTTGTGTATGAAAGGTACAAGTCGCGCGTCAACCCGAATTTAACGCGCGGTTGACGCGACCATCAATCACCAGATCAAGATCTGGGCCAGCGTTGTTTGAATTGCGAATCTGTGGACGGAAGCAGACGAATGCTTATCTCGAGAACATCGGGTCTACACCATCTAGTTTCATAAATAAAAATCGATAAGAATTCTTAATTGTAAATTTGTGGCTAAACTTAGGTAGGTACTTAACGAATTAGGTCATCCTCTAACGTTAGCTTGAATTTTGTGTAAGTTAAATAAAATTAATAAAAAAACTAATGCTGCTAATTGTCTGGTAAAGTTTATGAGAACACCCTACAAAATAAAATTAAATTTGTTTACTGACATCACCTAATTATATCGAAATCTTTGTGATACCCAGGGTATGAATATATTGAAATATGATTCTCATTCACGTAAAAACCATATGTGGATGTTATAAATCATGTTAGGAAATGGCGGGAACTTCAAGGGAAATCGCCGGTGACTGTCTTGCCATGCCTGCGCTCAATCTAAGGTTTTCTAGGGCAAGCCGCCCTCGTTGTACGAGTAACAAGAGCCTATCGCGGCCAAATATTTAATTTTCAACGAACGATAGGTGATGTTAATTTGTCTTACGTACATGATACTCATGATACTAGTGTTCGGAGGCGGCTCCTGCTGACGGGGAGATTACATGCATCCTAAGATAGATCGTTGCGTACCTAGAAAAGCCTTGGTTAAATTTCAATGTTTCCTTAAATAGTAAAAAAAAGTAACTTCACGCCTGTAATCCCCGAAGAGGTAGGCAGAGGAATGTAGAACACTCCCACGTTCCACCAGTTGTAATAATAAATTTTATAATATATTAAATTATGTAAGTATATTATTAGAATACATATATAGGTTACATTAAAATTTTGAATTTTCCAATCGATGATGTACAAATTATCAAGGAGTGAGTATCAAAGATTGTAATGCTACTTTTTGAAAATCTGTTTCTATTTATTAAGCAGTAGTTAAAGTAGCGCAAGAAATCCTTCTTGTTTCTAGAACTAAATAACTAGAAAGTAATGTACGTAAATTGTGAATGGGAGCAGGTGTTTAAATTTACACTCCAATAAATGTTTAGAAATCTTATGTGTCTTATTTATTTACGTATTTTTAACATTCATAAGTTAAATGTAATCCAATTGACAAACTGAAATCTTCATATAATTATCTAAAATATCTTAAAGATCGGCTGTAGCATGTTAATTTATTTATTAGTAAATTATATTATTATTGCACTAAATTGTTCCCTCCTAATCTTCTTAACATAATGTAATTCAATCCTACAAGTGGAGCAAATGTATAAAATTGACAAAAGTCTTATTAAATATTAACAACTGAAGCCGTTTCTCATAACTTTGCACTACAGTTACAAAAATTAGGTGAGTGTCAAATGTAATAATATTTGTGTGGTCGTGAACCTGCTTCCATTACCTGCGCACATTGCTGCCATGCATGTCTCGTTTAGTTGAACATTAGCGATTGTAAACGGTTGCACTTTAGCTTCTGCTGTTACCTGCTTGGTTTACATTTGAATTGCGCTTCACAACAGCTTTCTTTTCTTACCAGCACTGTCAAGGCTGCAAGAATATTCTCATCGCCCGAAAACATATCTAACAACTCCATAGAAAGCAGCCAAGGCTATCAAGATACCGACAACAGCAATCTAAGCATATGCTTGCGAAAGAAACGCAAATTAAGCGTAACTGTTCTAAAAAATGTTCGGGGCAAATCTCGATGGGGGTCCCGGAGGAAGCTTCGTTCATACAACGCTGAAGACTTATCCACTGATTCTAGCCAGTCTTTTGTTACCGCACCACTTAAATCTGCAAGCCACCAGAATTCAAGCCTCAATACTGAAGTTTATAGATCAGAATCCTATCAGATGTTATGGCCTCGAGAAAAGAATTCGTTACAGCACCTGGAAAAGATAGAAGAGTCATTGTCAAAATCAGACTTGATTAATTGTGTAAATGTTAATGATGTTGTATCAGATGTGCACGCAGTAAAAAGGTCACACGCTATTGATGGCAATGCTACCAGTAGTCCTTCACTTGCCGTTGATGAAGAAAATTCGAGTCAAGTTACATTACCACCGTCACCGGTTCTTTCAATCGTTGAAAAGATATCAGTGAGTAAGAATGTACTCGATAGTTCCACCAACAACGTCGCAACAAGTACCAACACTGAACAAAGGAATCAAACGACGCTTAATGAGTACATGTCTTTAGATTTTGATATGTCCTTACCTTTAATGGAACAAGACTGTAGTCTCCAAAAAAGATGCCAGAATGAAACAGAGTGTCATTACGATATAAACGTATCGGAGATTTCACAAAAAATAACCGATTCCTTTTTAAATAAAGTTTGCGCGGTCACAATTCAAGAACCTACTCTGTCAGAATCAATTCACCAAAAATTAAAAAACTTATTGCTAGAGAGCTCGAAGAAGTTGGCTAAACGCATGAATGAGAATGAATTTAAAGATATTAAAAATAAAATGGAGATATGTGAGGCTGAAACAAAAAAAATAGAGATATGTAAGAATGACAAACAACAGAACGCAAAAGCTAAAAAACGCTGCTCGACTCCTCGCAAAAGGCAAAGTAAAAAAAAGCCCAAATTCAGTATAGAGCCAATTGTCGAACAGCAGCATACAGAGGCCTGTGGAAGTAGAAAATCTTACACACCTATGGTGGTAGTAACGAAAGCGGCAGAAGACAATATGAATACTGCAACAGATTTAGCAAGCTCTACTAAATCTTCCGACATTGACAGGAAGACCAGAAAGAAGAAGGACGTTATCAAAGTGAAAATACTCAAACCGGATAAAAGAAAGAGAGGGACGCGTTCAGATGACACGATGCAAAGAAACAGTAAGTCATCTTTACTAACAGATAGCGGAATCAATGAAACAGAGTCTAGAGTTTCCTTTCCTGGATGCAACGAAAGTATAGATTTTATACATAATCACACAGAAACTTGCCTTCATGCTCACGAATGTATCGGGAACAGTGTGGAAATGATTGAAGATAACGCAATGTCTATTATATCAATCAATTCTAATTCAAGATCGTTAGATGGATTGAAAGGAACAAAATCGCTGACCAATCTAAACGAGAATATGTTATTAGACATATTTTGTGAGGACGCACGGGATTCTGAAAATTTCTTACCAAGTGAGTAAATACTACGTATCTATCTTATTAAAATACTTTAAATTGTAAAGATCAAAAATGAATGAACTATTTTGTAACTTACACCATTCTTAATGTAACATTGATTGATTATTGTTCAGAGTTGGTGAAAATGCCAACATTGTACTTAGGAAAACGAAACGGACAATATGGTCCGCAATTCATTTGTCACATATAATGGGCGCATGTAACTTCACGCCTGTAATCCCCGAAGAGGTAGGCAGAGGAATGTAGAACATTCTCACGTTTCACCAGTTACTTTTAAGATTATTAATTGTTATTTAAGGTAATAAGACTCAGTACTGTTAATAGTCAATGTCAAAATGATAGTATAATTGTTACACACATTAATGCCCGTAAATAACAAATGTGAAAAGTTTATTCTGTTTATGTGTATGTGTGTATTCGATGCCTATCTGTTACACGGTAAGGAATTTTAAAACTGATATTGGCGATTTAGTCCATTATTATGTACATCTTTTGGTACTTGAACCGCAGTATTTTTTAAAATTTAAATGTTCATTATGTTTATGTGTTCATTAAGCGCCGAATGTTGGGTTTAGTATTCATAATATGTAACCAAATATCACACATTATGTAATATTAAAGGCTTCTTTAAGCCTTTTAAGGGCATGTACATAATTATAAAACAAAGGTTTGGCTAAAATATGTGTTGTAACTTGATGAACAAGGGATGTTTTAGTACCTACCTATGTTTCATTTTGTGTTTCAGATTTTATTATTTATATTAGGTTTAAAACAATAGTTAACTTAATATACGAGTATATGTATATCATCACCAACATGATCGGTACGTTTCCGTTATTTACGTTAGGTAACTTCACGCCTGTAATCCCCAAAGAGGTAGGCAGAGAATTGTAGTACGCTCCCACGTTTCACCAGTTACGTTTACGTCTATATTATGTACGTTTGTATAACAGTTATATTTCTATCCATATTACACTACAGTGTGACATTGCCTAAGTTAGTCAGCGACTTGACTATTTGATGATTCCTGTACTTTCAACTTCAGAGTTTTATAGGCGTTATTTAACGACCGTTACTCACGCTTCCAACATTTCAGTGCAGAGGGTGGCAGCAATCAGTCATTACGCCTGCAGAGACGACTTTACGGCACCTTAACTACTCGATGTATAAAATTATTGTGTTAATTAGGTACTTTAGTTTTATGGATCTACTTACTCGTGCATGTCTCTATGTACACAATTCTTTGATGGGCCATGAATAAATGTGTAATTATTATTATCCTCCAAAGTAGTACTGTTTCAAATTACATCTGTTTAGCTCTAGCTTTCATACGTAACATCACACCTGTATTCCCCAGCGTGGCCGGCAGAGGAGTGTCGAGCATACATACATACTTACATACATAAATACATTCATTTTTTTCACGCCAGGTCTCTTACAGGGAAAGTTTATTCTAGCTTTTCTACCCTAACTTCTATATTTCAATTTAATTTTATAAGGCGTATTCTGCGTTGCTCCTTACATAAAGTCTACAAGACAATATCTGTTGTCGATATACAGCGAATGTGCCCAAACGAATACTCCCACTTATGTAACAGATACCTTTGTGTTATAATTATTATTATTTCCTTTGACAAAATTACAGTGATCTCGTATAACAAGGCTTTGTACGCCTGACGACATACGAGAAAGTAGCTCCGAATGTACTCAACACGTGCTTAGCCTCTAGCTATTGGTCTAAGGCGGAGTTTGATAGCAAATTATATCATCGCTTCGCAATAAACTAAGCTAGCGTAGAGATATTTGTAACTGGTGAGTGTGATTACACTGATGAGAATGAGTATAATCAGTATATTAAAAGTATCATGAGTATATCGTGAACATATCATGAGTATATCGTGAACATATCATGAGTATATCGTGAGTATATCATGAGTATTATGATAAGTATCATGATAAGTATCGTGATGAGTATCGTGATGAGTATCATTATTTGTATCACGATGAGTATCAACAATATACCGTCATCTCATCACCTCTACCAAAATGATTATGATAAGGGTCATAATATACCACACCGGACAAATGACTACTGGTTCACTTCAGGCGCTTTAAAAAATGAACTCTTTAGTACATATCTTTGAGTTTAACTGAAAAATGTATATATTTTGTTTATTTTATACAAAGTGGCAGCCAATTCACAATATAAATACGATGTGTTCAGCTGATGAGTTGATGTATGCAACTGCAAAAGGGATTAAAGTGCTATCTCAGGTTAGTAACAGATGTTTTGGGTACCCTATTACCTACTTACAATAATCGTGAACTTATTGAAAACTCATATAAAGGATTAAATTTCATTTATCATCATTTCAAAAATAAATTGTAGTACTGTTAGTTGTAGGCCGATTTTACTTTTATGTTATCAAGAAATATCGTTAGTAATATAACAGCAGCCTTATACCGAGTCGTTTGAAACAATTCCAGATTAAATAATTATACGGACAATGACAAGCAAACTAATGTTTGTGGTATAAACAGCGTAACGAATTCGTCACGATTTTTCTTAAATTTATACCGCACTGCATCACACAACGGCTTGCGTTGCAAGTAATTATAAAACTTATATTCTAGAACATAAGGACCATATCAACTGACGTGTTAAAAGGTATTCCTTGTACCATTCGGCGGAAGTAATTAGATTTTTTTGTGTCTATTAAATACTCGTGGTTCATTGTACTCATATTTTTTTTATGTTAATGATTGATAACAATATTTAGCAACAGGTTTTTGTAATTAATGATTTAAAAATGTTATTTTTATTTCTAAGTATTTATTTATACGTAACAAAGGAAATAGATAACGCTGATAAAAAACTAAGATAAAAAACTGTAGATTTCGAGGCCTAAACTAAAAACTGAGAGAATTTCCAAAAAACTGTAGATCTACAGTTAAAACTGTAGGGTTGGCTACACTGGCTACAGCCAGCTTCGCATAGTAGTATACATATACATATACACATCATTGACATCATAGTGATGTGTATTTCTATGTACTGACATATGTCATAACGTGAGATGGCATAAATTATAAATATTATATTATCAAAAATATAAATAAGCCTCCTGGGAACATGCTAAAAAAGGTATATATCCACGGCATCACTTATGATTTCTATTTTCCCACGGTAAACAGTATCCTGCATATATAATGATTAATTTTGTTAGCGCAAACTGGTTATTTGGCAGTGAAATATTGAATCAAATAATATTAATTATGTCTACTGTGATGTGGTCAGAAATTATGAAATATTTAATCGCTTATTTTTTACGGCTTTTTTTTGGAGTGTTTGTTAAACTAGCAACACAGAAATTGCTAATATCGATTCTACAAAGTCTACAACACGCACAGTTAACATGTCGATCTATATCTACGTTATAAAATAAGGTAATTAATGGTAAGTAAACATAAGAAACTACTTGAATCTCACTATCGTGTAAATCAAGCAAGTGCTAAAAACAGCATTGCGACTAAAGGATGATTGATGTTGATGTTTCTGCCCCATTGTTAATGTAATAATTTTTTGAAATGACAATAGACACCGCTGTTTTAATATAGGTAAAGCGCCATAATAATTAATCTTTTAAATTGGGATAATCGCCAATTACTGGGGTGACATACATTTAGTAAAGGTAAAATGCAGAACATGGCAACATTGCAACTGCATGCAATATCGTCATCGTTTTGTCTCAGTTGGTTGAAAATATGATATTTCGTAAAAAATACCGTGTACTAAGTATCTATAGAATATAATATGTACAGTCACATTATTTACTTTAATAATACAAATCTTGTAGACGTTTGTACCCCGAGTAAAAATATTTGGTGGCAGCGATCACGAAAGTATTCCAAGGCTCCTCTTCTCATGTTCTGACAGTTCGCCAATCAAAAACGTGCCGTAGGCCAAAGTGAAAAACAGTAATTAATTATTCTTCTTGATGTAATATTAGAAATGCAGGTGGCATGTGCAAATTCTTACCAGTGG
>DWDW01001975.1:0-10780 GCA_018245635.1 Mimoniades versicolor eupheme | reverse complement strand
GAGCCGCTAGTAAAAAATCTAAATTAGAAAAATCCTATAGGACCTTCCGATACGCTGTCGCGTTTACAAACAACACGACCAACGAGGCTGAATCTTACGAATTGCTCTTTGTAACACCATATTGTTGATAAAGCAATATCGAAATTGATGGTGATGCCATCTAGACGCCAGTGCTGCCATCTGTTCAATGACAAAGGACGCTCAGAGTGAGGACGTTAGCTCCAAATATACCAAGCGTTATATGACATGGGGCTGTTGTAGTTATATTAACAATATATAGTTTATTTGCAATATATAAAAAAACCAAGAAATTAAGTTTCATAAACGTTTATTGACCGTTTCAGGTTGGACAAAGATCATTGCTCTTAACATTACGATGCCATATTACGGTGTAAATCAACAGACTTCAGATAATTTACAAAACATTCTACCACATTTAAGAGAGTTTTTCCCGCTTTGCATCACTTAGAACTGGCATAGCTTAGTTTTAATATCACTCACAAGCCACCTCATCCAGCGCCGTCACGACGAGCGCTGACGCCTTCTTCTCCTTCATCTTCTCTCTCAGCTCCTCTATCTTTTTTCCGGCTGTCTTGCCTGTGAATTGAGAACGACATTTAGAATATTGTCAAACCGCAGCACGTACACCGCCACGAGTTGGAATTATGGAATCTAAAGGCAGATTGTTTAACTAATTTAGATAATCAATGTGATGTCAGTGAGAGGTATCCTAAACCAGCGCGTAAATACTCGTAAAGATGTATTTCTTATACCTATAGTAGTAGTAGTACTAATACTAGTAGTAGTAGTAGTAATGCTACTACTAGTAGTAGTAGCAGTAATACTACTACTACTTGTAGTAGTAGTAGCAGTAATACTACTACTACTACTACTAGTAGTAGTATTAGTAGTAGTGTTACCACACGCTACAAGCTGTGCACTGCACATTTAGTTATTTCATCATCATCAGCTTATTCCCGTCCAGTGCCGGACACGGGCCTCTCCAATCAATTAGCACCACTACAAACAAACATATAAACCACCAACATTAACTAACACTATAATTTGTGTAACACAATAATCACAAATCATCATACATTGATACAACAGAAATAAATCAACTTGCGGACGTTAACTACGGGTGTCGTAAAAACATACCATACACATACTTCACTTCAACGTACAAAACTTCAAGCATGCGTTTAACATTATTCCGTAAATAAGGTTAATCTGGATACGCTGGCACGAGGTGTGGGGCAGTTCCGCGCCCAGACGACCGTCTAGCGTCCGTGGTTCACCGCCGTGGAGACGTGACAGCGGAACGTACCCGTGTACGCGACTGACAGAGGAGTGACGTCATTGCGCGGCCGCGCCGGCAGCCGCCCCTCCATCCGCACTCGCACCTCGTCCACCAGGTTCCTGGGCACCGCTATCAGTTGTATCTTCGCCTCGTTCAGAGCGGTCTGCAAGGAATCCCCATTAGACGACCACCCCCTCATCATCACCACGTATCCTTTTGTTGGGCATCATTTGAACATTTAACATCTCAGGGGAGGCGTATGACCAGCAGTGAACCGTAATACGCTGATGATAAATAATAAACCTGTGAAATACAGAGGAAAATCACTCGACTGCTAAGTGGACACTTGGCTGCTAACTGGCTAACTTCGACTGGATGGTCGAAGACTAAACATCACAACAGAGTCGAGTAAGATTCTCCCCCAAACTTCCCCCACTTGGGGCAGATTCCTTAGCAGTCTCAACGCCAAAAATCATAACAGCTACTAACGCAACTGCACTTATATCACTAAACACATTGCAATTCTCATCATCTACCGAAGCCATACCTGCAGAGGAGTCCACTCCTCCCGGCTCATGGTGCTGGGGTCGACCCCCACCGCGACACCCTTCTCCAGGTTGGTGGCCAGCCATTTATCCATTGTTGGGATGTCGGGCAGCGCTGTGAGGAATAATGTGACTTAGAAGACAAGCACATTCATCTCCTGAACATCTTCGTAAAGATGTCAGAGAACGAGAGATAGAGTGAGCGTAAACGTAACATCTCGCCTGTAATCCCCGAACAGGTAGGCAGAGGAGTGTAGTACATTACACTCCCACGTTTCATCAGTTACGTTTGCGTGTAGTGAAGCGTCTGTTGGTCGAAATTAATTACCTTGACGGCTGACTTGTAAATTTATTTATTTATTTATTAAGGCATGCCAACTAACTACATACAATGACCTTAAATTAATGTTACTCTAGACAAACAATTGAATCTATGCACTTAAATTATAGCCTTGCACAACATTTAAGAGAAGAAAAATGTATCTAAACCAGACGCGTTAACGTCCACAACATTTACCACGCATATTATCAGTGCTAATAACAAAAATTAATAGAAATCACTTAATGCTACCGGTACTCTTTTTTTGAATGTTCCTATCTTGTCAGAAAATAAGTCAATATCGACATTTTGAAAAACAGAGTTGTAACATTTCAAGGCTTGGTTCATCGGAGAATTTCTCAGGTACTTGGTTTTAGTGTGTTGCGTGTATAAAGGTTTGCAATAACTTATTCTTGCGTTAACTCTGGGAGCCATAATAAAATTATGTTTATTATTTATTTATTTCTAGTAGTGGCTCCGAGTCTGGACACGTGCCCGGTGTATGGCAATAGGCTCACCACCTATTCCATAGTGGGACGTAAACGTAACTGGTGAAACGTGGGAGAGCACTGCACTATTCTGCCTATCTTTTAAGGATTACAGACGTGACGTCACTTTCTTTCTCGAATTAATACGACGCGTTCAAAGCACGTGGCTCATTTCGATGCGATCCCATCGATATCGGAACAGCAGACTCTATTACTTGAGCAAATCAAAAAACACCGATACACTCGTAGCTGTCCACTAACATCAAGTGGATTCTAGCAATGTGAACGGAGATTATTTATAATATTTTTAATGGGTCTGAACTTCTGAAGTAAACATTATTATTAAATAAATCGAGGGGTGAAAGGCTATTTGTTTTAAGCGTCATTTTTAGCGATACAAATAGCCTTTTACGAGTTTTAAATTAACGAGTTTTTATGATTACACACACACACACGCACGCACGCACGCGCGCACACACACACACACACACACACGCACACACCCCGCGCAGCCGCCACTCACACTGCTTCATGAGCGTCCACACGGCGGGGTCGGTCTGGCGCGCGAGCTGCGTGTAGTAGCGGCCGTCGGTCCACAGCAGCGCGCGGCGCGCCGCCACCAGCGCCGTGCCCGCGGAGCCCGTGAAGCCCGACAGCCACTGGCGCCGCGCGTCCGCCGCCGCTATGTACTCCGACTGCGCGCCGGTCGCATTACAGCCGTTCAATGCCTCGTCGTTTGTGCTCATTGCAAGCGTTACTGGCTATTTATAGGTGCCGGGTTCAAATCCCGGGTGGGACAGTGCCTGCTGGATTTTTATAATTTAGATTTTTCCACTGGTGGCTCGGAGTCTGGATATGTATAGCAATAGACTCACCATCTATTCCATAGTGGGACGTAAACGTAGCTGTTGAAATGTGGGAGTGTACTAACTACACTTCTCTGTCTACCCCTTCGGGGATTACGGGCGTAATGTTACGTTCATAGTGAGAACACTGATACAAGTATCCAATATGAAGCTCATGTATGTATATAGCGTAACGTTTTGTACATGTAAATGCTTATATACTATTTAGTACCAAACGTCCGTATTTCGTTTTCGTATATAACAAGTTAGCATTTTTGATATTATCCAACATACTAACTTTACGCTAAAATTGGCAAACTAAAAAAAATCTTAACAAATATAAAAGCCCTAGTATGGACGTAACTCCAGCCGTTCCAGTGGCATTCATCGATTCTGCACAAATTTATTTTGAAAATAAACCGAAGTAAAAACATGTTTGAAGAAGAGAGAAGAGCGCGCGAGAGAAAGAGAAAGAGAGAGAGAAGAACAGAGAGAGAGAGAGAGAAAGAGAAGAACAGAGAGAGAGAGTGAGTACGTACGTTGTGGGCGTCCGAGGTGGGTATGATGTAGGCGGCCAGAGGGGTCGGCTGGCTCGCCATGAGCGCACGGAGCGCCGTCAGCCGCTGCACTGACATGCCGCCTGCTGGAATTGAGTATTTGAATTACATAATTATAATACCAGGACCAAGAGCACTAGTGAAATGTGGCAACACTACACTACTATGCCCACTTCGGGGAAATACGGGCGTGATGTTACGTTATCGAGTGTACGGTACATTCAATATTGGGATCCCTGAATATACATAATACATATATGCGGGCGAGACAGATATTACTGTGCAGTCTATAAACATGACCATTTAATTTTTATTTAGGTTGAATTTTATTTTATACCTAGATAGAGTCATAAAGCCACAGTTGATAATTTGATTGTATTGTTTCATGGATTCGCTGGCCCGCCTACCGTTTTTCAATTCTCAACACGAAGTTACAATATAAGTAATTATAATTATAAATGGATGAAGCGGTGTAGCTCCGAAGTGAAATCCCAGAGCCAAGATAGAAGGAGCAAGGAAGCGGCAACATGTCTATGCCGTAGACAAGAGTTTCATTTGACCGTAGCCTGAATTTATGATATAATTTTTTTCACATTAACATAATAAAAGAAAATACCTTCGTTATTCTCCCCAGTCATCTGTTCAATCTTCTGACCAGAGGCTGGACAGGATCTGCAATTTAAAAAAAAACGTAAATGTTAATATTAAAAATACAAGTCAATACCCGCAAGTTAAAATAGGAAAACGTTGAAGTTAATGATCTATATTTTTTAATTGTGTTTAAATACTGAAATGTAAAAATAGGCGAAAGCAAAAGTAAATATTAAAAAAATTATGTTATAGTATAAAACAAGCTAAAACACGTAACGTGAACTATAATAAACGACAGCAAGTTTATACTCAGTGCAAATTTTGCAATCACGTTTATTTCCCGCCATTTTATCAACATAAGAGTCGACTAAACTTAAAAAAGAACGCTTTAGAAACGTTGGTGTATACAAAGATTTAGGAAGCCGTGTTATAAAACTGTAAGAATTAATTTGAATAAATGCTGTTCATTGCATATTTAGTCAATTACCTTGTCAGGCTAAATACTGGACCAACACGCACATATGGACATTTTGTCTCTTTCAGTCACATTACAAATACAACAAGGTAAAAGAGGAAAGAAAATATTTTTCCTAATCATCGAAGCTTGTATGGTCCTACTCCAGCAGCTGGACACGGGTACCCTCACAGAAAGAAAATGCTTAAGGCCATAGTCTTGTCGGCTGAATGTCTTCGTCAGTACAATGGTCAGTACAATTTTATTACAAGAATAAAATATTCCATTTCCATTGTTAGTTTTTTACCACTCGCTATCCCTCTGACGTAATCGCTATCCCTATAACTCGTAAGAAATAAGGCGTGACCAAATTATATGCAATAGAAATTGTAAATATTGTAATGTGGATTTTTTTTAATACACTTACACATCCATTACATTCCAAGTCACACACAAGAGTACTTTGCATATAAAACAATTGAAAAACATTTTAACTATTCTAAATTCCGTCTTGCGATTGAAATAATAATAATATTGATTCACATATAATAAATGTTACAATCAATAAAAAAATAAACTTAACTTTAATATATAAGTAATAATTAATTGTAATTATATCGTATACAAACAAAACTCGGACGTGTCGTCTGACCGCGGTCACGCTACTACGCTACAAAATCACAAAATAGCACGGACCAACTTCCGAGTGCAGAGTGTTACATAAAATTAATAAATCAAATTTTATTTTAGATATTCATAGATCCATAGACTTATGCATTAGCAATAAAAATATTTAATATTCTGTTCGTACCTATTTTAAGATGAGCCACTGATTTTACTGCGCAATTTTCACAAAGGCACTAAAGTGGACACTCAAGTATTACATTATCTGTAATACTTACCTATGTATTGTGCTGTTATTATGGTAATGACATTAAAATAAATTCATTACAATTGTTAATTCTATAATAATTAATTTCATTTTGCATATTTATTGCATTGCCCGCCTCATGTAGCCACTGCCTCGTTGGTCGCGTATGTTGCAAGTGCGACTGCCGAATGATTGGAACCCAGGTCAATTCCCTTGTAAGGCGCCATTTAATTTTTCAAAATAAATTTTTTGTAGTGGCTCGGAGTCTGGATACGTACACGGTGTATGGCGGTGAAACGTGGGATTGTACTATACTCCTCTGCCTAGCTCTTTCGGGGATTACAGGCGTAATGTTACGTATGTTACGTTCAGCCAACCAGCACTTGGTCAAAGTGGTATACTATGACCTTAACCTTCTGAAAGGAGACCTGATACTCAACAGGGGCCTGATAAAATGAATGATGATGAAATCAGATAAAATTGATAAAAACGCAATGCCAATGCTTATGAGTGATATTTAAAACCGCATGATTGTCACATAATTTTTCTTTTTAATTATTTTAATCGTGATTTCAGAACGTAATCTTAACCGTAGTATACAAGTGTCAGCCAGAGCAATTGTTATAAAGTTGTCATA
Organism: Mimoniades versicolor eupheme; assembly: GCA_018245635.1. Taxonomy (NCBI): domain Eukaryota; kingdom Metazoa; phylum Arthropoda; class Insecta; order Lepidoptera; family Hesperiidae; genus Mimoniades; species Mimoniades versicolor. Next base: position 4,173 of record DWDW01001975.1, on the reverse strand, counting down.
TCTATAATCGCAATTTAATTTTCACCTTTTCTTTGAGTGACGACTGTTATAGATATGTATAATTACATAGCAATGGTATAGTCCAATCAAGTGTCTCTTACTTTCGTCTCGCTCTCTCTTAGCACATACGAAATTAAAAATCAGAGATAGAACATCAGATACACTGCTGGAAATTACGTATCACGATACATATGCCACTACATAATAGTCGCCAATTTAAAACAAGGAGAAATAATATCGCCTTATATGCCATTTCAAGACATTCTTAACACCACATTTACTTGTCGAAGCAAGGCTAATTAAATTGATGTCAATTGAGATTGTCAACCTTTGAGAGCGCATTAAGAATTAGTTTCGACGGCTCTAAAACAAGTCGAAGTACCTAGAAAAATATACATCAGTTAAGCCAGCACATAATTTAATCATCTTTATTTCACAATAAGCGCCATTCGTATACCTTTTAACACTAAAAATGTTCCACAGAAATATGTGGTATGCAACTGTGTTAAATAAATAACATTCCCATTTAGATGATTAACTCCTAGACTACAAATGGTTGCAACATTGCAACTATTGTCATTACTTGCATAACACTGTTATATAGTTTACAGATATTGCACTAAACCACAGTAGGTTTATATCCTGTGACTATGTGCACTGATAACCAATATTGTGGCCCTCGGCGCTCTCTACCTACCCCATAAGAGACTTGGCGTGATTTATTTATGTATCTTTTAGGTTCACCAACACAGAAAACACAGTAAGTTCTTATGATATTACAAATAAAACGTAAAATTCGTGTTCCTGCAATTACAGGTGAACACGGCACGAGGCGTCATGATAAAAATAACGTAAAAAGACTAGTATATCCTAAATCTACGAGTACCTCCGTATTCTAATAATTACTTATTTCGACACTTAAGAATACCTAAAATTCAATGCAATACAATAGTAATGTATAATACAAACTGTACAAAACACATTTAAAGAGTCTTCTTGGGATCCTTTTAAAAACACCGGCTCCGGGAGGAGTAGATTTTGATCTTATTCAAAGTGGAATTTTAGCGCTTGGACGCCATCATAAATCAATGACATGTAAAAATAGACCTTATTGACATGTATTAAAATTTTATTTGGAATGCGACCACAATAAGCTCTGCTCTCAGTCGGTCTATTTGAAATTAATCTTATATATATATTTATCCTCTAGGACGCTTATGTACTAATGACGGGTATATATATAACATTCTTCAGGTATCCGACGGTCGCTTATTAATCCAGACCAGTGGCGCGCATCAAGGAAAAGGTTACGCCTCGTCCGACCTTTTGAACCTAGGCAAAGCCTTCACAAACTAAATCTAGTAACTGATTTTCCGCTCGAATATTCCCACTAGGCCTAGGCCAATGGTCGGCAAACTGGAGCTGTTTGATTCCTGTGCTGCGGCTCTTCTACGCAATATTTAGTGCAGGCATGGAGTATTACTTATTATCTTGCCTTGTAAGTGACTAGTAAAAATTTAAGTAACAGTATAATACCATCTTAGTGTGTCTGGAGTCGTGACAGCAGCATCGTTATGGATCTGATGGCAGCACTGTCGGCGAGATGACATTTTTATCGTCGATAACTGTACTACATATGCACAAATTAGAATAAGTGAATAAAGGTGTCCAGTGAATGAAAATTAGATTACAAGGCACCTTGCATATTATATGGGGGATATCTCTGGAAACATGTTATAATGGAGGATAGATATAGAAACAATTTCTCTATGGTTAAATCAATTGACCATATTGTTAGATGAGAAATGGAAAAAATAAAACAGAACTTCAGTTTTCTCAAGTGTTGTTATTTATCTTAAATATACTTTCTTTGATACATATTTTTGTTTTTTTTTATTCTCTCGTTATAAATACACTAAAATATAAAAGAAAACATTAAAACTAACTTAATAATGAGCTAGTTGCTGTCAATATTTCACTACCAATGGAACTTACACTGTGCACACAGATAATACACAACATCAAGTCAACAGTTTCACTGATGGTCAATAACAGTGACAATGGTGTGTTAGGGCAGTACTTAATTTTTTTTTAAAACATATATTTAACATTAAACCTATTCAGCTTCACAAATGTCAGATAGTCATGTCATCTTAATACATATTTACTGGGTTCATAAGCTGTGCAATGTTAGTTTATAAACTCTACTTCGACAAACCCCCCTTTCCTCATTCACTAGATCGGAGCCTTCAACCTTTTAAGAGACTTGACTTCAACAGTGAAATTATAAAGAGGTTCTTAGTTGAAGGTAGTTGTGACAACCAAGCTTGTGAGATGCTAGTACCTACTTATAAATAAAATATATATACAATAATTATAATAACATTTACTCTGCAACTCAGGGCCGCAAGTAAATGAGCATAAAAATATTCAAACTATCCTCAATTAAACCTATGAAAGTGTGAAAACTTATATCAGGTCTGTACGGACAGACAACGGGTACTCTATGCTCTCAGCCTACCCCAAAACTACCTGACCTGCTGTCTATATTACAATCTTTGATTATACATCCAAATGGTTACTTCATCTAGCAAATTTACATGCAACCCCGAATAGAATATTACATCTTAAAATCAGTCACAGTCTGGATACCAAGATGATACATAGTACTGATATTGGTAGTTTGTATGTTTGTATAATGTATACTAAAATGCTAGATGGTAGACAGCTAGGAGTACTTAGTTGACAGAAAGTAAAGAATGATAGATCCAATTAGTTGAATACAGCTACAGTGATACAGCATTGATTCATTGTCGAATAACTATAATTGGTTTCTGTTGGACATAACTGGTACCAACAGGGAAAATGACGCCCCTCCAAGATTCCAATAGTCTCCTTGATCACTTCATTATATGTTAACAATTGTTGTTCACCTTTTAACATTCCAATCAATGTTGATCGGACTCTTCAGCGGTGTTGATTTTTTTGCATTATAATTTCATTATCCTCTAGTAAGCTTATCTGGAAGAATGAAATATAATTATTCTATATATTTCCTTTAATATACATATGTAATGAATTTGTTGAGTTTACATATAGTCCAAGATTTAATGTTGTGTATTTCACCATGAGAAATGGTTGCAGCAAAATAGCAATAGTGATTAGCTTAACAGTCAGAATTTTACAATTGACCTTGCCATGTTATATATCTATTATGGCAATACATCAAAATAAAACTGTATAAGATGAAACATAGCTTTCCAGGAATTGAGGGAAGTCTGCTACCCCAGTATTCCAGTAAACAATATCTGGAACTAGTATGTATTTAAGATATGGTTTCCACATTTTACAGGCTCACTATAATGAACCATTTCTGGCATTGCTTACTGCTATTTATTCACCACCGAATGAAAACTATCAGCAGTTCGTTTATCAGTGTCTCATTGTTCCATTTACTATACAAAATGAGTACAACAGTTTACTGAGCAACAAAAGCATACTGACATTTTAAAGTCTATGGTAATATTATATTACTTGAAGTCAAAACGCACCTCAGCATTCCATCGGAGCTATTGAGTTGGAATTGTCTCCGTATCCACTCAAACTGCCCTGGAACTCCATCCCACTTAACTGACTGTCTGCATTGAACGACGTGGCGTACGAGTCGTTGCTGGGGGCATGTGACGTCTCCAAGTTACCATCACCGGAGTCCGTCGCGGCTGAGTCAGATTCGACCCAGTTGATTTTGAAGCGTGTCACCCTAGGTTCAGACGCTAAAATGTTCCTAACCACTTTGTCGAATTGGGGCTTTGCTGGTGGATTCTCTCTTAACTCCTTCTCAGCCTCTGAATATTCGTTATTAATGAAGAAACCGACTCGCACGAACTCCTGTCCTCGGTATGAACACGTTAGTAACACCACTGTTACACCAAGAGCGTCGTTCTCCGGTATGCGTGTGACGTCTGGCGGCGGCGCTTGGAAGACGAACATGTGTTTGCCCTCTGGTAACGGACCAACATAAATTGTATCTAAAACCTGGTCGTGCTCCTCTGTTTCCGCTGAACCAACGTATATCATTTTCCATTCTACGTCCTCCTTTAACTCCTCGCGGCATTCGAAGGTCAGTTCGAATTGAAATGGATTGAGAAAAGGACTTGGGTTGTCGAGCACGAC
>DWDW01001974.1:0-10784 GCA_018245635.1 Mimoniades versicolor eupheme | reverse complement strand
TGTTTTTCTGTAAGTTCACATTGTCACAGGAAATGCAGGCTGGACTAGGTTGGACCAAAAAGAAGTCGTCCAATGTAAACGTGTCGGGGCAGAGTTTAGCCGATATTCAGGTATACTATTTGCTCTTTTTAATATACGGGACGCCTGGCGTCTTGATTGCGTAGTTGATCTTGCTACAGTGATATTTGATGGAGTTTAAAGCTGCTCAAGACTTACATTTGCTTTCGTCGTTAGGCACAACATGCCGAATGTGTGTATTTGTAGTTCGAAGGACGGCGTCGCGAGGCGTCCGGAAGCTTGGTGGCGGTGGGAACGTATACGTAGCTGGTCCCGCGTCGTATAATCGCGGACAGATTGAAAATCGATATCATTAGTTGTTGTCTTTCCAGGCGGAAACGCGCAAGGCGGCGGCGGCGGCGGCCGCGACTGCTGTGGCCGCGGCCGCGCAGGCGCTGGACGAGACGCCGTCGCCCGCCGTCTCCAACAACATGTCGTGGCCTGGCTCTCAGAACGGAGGTAGTCCATTAAATCACCCTCCAGCTAACGAACTTACTTACCTATTCATTGTAAAATATATTTTTTCTTACAATATTTTTTCATTTATTTTTTGTTGGCATATAATTACATTTCTATATTATTACTTATCGTATACATATCATATTATGAACATTTTAAATTTTATAAAATACTCACTAAATTACAAATACGTATTTTTGTAATTCAGGTAGAAGATTGGTTTTCACATGTACTACGGTACGGTTTGCTTTTCAACAATGTGCAAATGTATGATTTATATAAAATATATTTTAAATATGATCTTATACAAAAGGATAATGTAATTTGCACTTTATTTACGTCAAAATAACATCAATTCTTCGACTATAATGTGATCGTTACTAAAATGGCAGGTTTTTGGGAGACTCAGGCGAATGTGCCTTCTAAGACGGATAAAACACCCGCCGAGAGTGTCAAGTCATCAGATAACACCAAGGGTAAGAAGAAAGTGACCATCGTCGCTCCGAAGAAGGAGTCCTCGCCAGCCGTGGAGTTCGAATCCTGGTGCACTACCAACCTTATCCCGTGGTGCTCCAACATAGACGGTGAGTAGAAATAATCACCCAACTTATTTCCATTTTTTTTTATTCATTAGCTCCGGAAATATTAACTGTTTGCACGTGGCTAAGCTGCAATAATAAAATATGTCATTAGTAGTCTGTAATATCTTGTGCAGTAATATGAAAATTAATATATATTTTTATTTTGTTATAGTACCGACGTTTATCGGATTTCTAAAGGATATAGAATCGCCCTACGAGGTGAAGGACTACGTCAAGTGTTATTTGGGAGAAACGAAAGAATCTAGTGATTTCGCTCGGCAATTTCTCGAGAGAAGGTAAGTCAAATGTACAACATTGGTATCAGATATGTACTTTTATGTAATTTTCTTTTCCTAAGCTTAAATAATTTAATATGAAGTTGTCAACTCCTATTTATGTTCTATTATTTCTAAGGCGGTGCGGTGTGCATTTCATACGTAACCATGACATATTGTATTTCGACTTATAATGCGTTTATAATATTGCATACTTTTATTATACATACATATATCGAGATGTAATGGTTGGTAGAATTATTTTAGGCAAACTTTATTATTAAGCGTTGTTTGGAAAAATGTATTTATGATGTTATATTAATAGTTTTAGGTGGGGGGTTCAGATAAGCTGAACAGATGCTTGTGTTCAGTACCAGTGGGACAATTTAGCTCATGTTTCACTGGACTTATTCAAATAACAGGAATTATGTGAATAGCGCGCTTCGCGTGTTACGTGATCAACTTTTACAGCTATTAGTTGCACTTTCCCTTCGTTTATCCCCTTTCAACTTGCTCTCTCCCTTGGTCTTCTGATTCACTAGCTTAATGTGACCAACTCCAAACGTACGACAAATATTCTCTGTGATTTGTTTTTTATCAGCTGACATCAGTCCGGTGTTGCTTATAGCCTCCCACAAGGCGCGCCACTGAGCCCGGTGTGTTTGTTTATACTGCGTGAATTATATAAAGATATTCATTGTAATCATCGGAATGGCAGGTCGAAGCTGCTGCGCGTCGGCATGGTGACACCTTCCGATGACCTCTGCTCGCCGGCGATGGCCATCAACCCGCGGAACACCAACGTTGGGGACTATCAAGAAGTTAAGGTAGGTCCGACGTTTATACCACGGGGTAAACAAAAATATCAGGAGCACATTTTAAATAGCTTAAAGGCACATTTCAAGTAAATATAAATGAATACAGGTACTTAAATAAAATGCCCTTTAAGATTTTTATGATGACTCCTTGATTCATAAATTTCTAAATACTGTTAAACTGTCACACAAGTTATTTTGAAGGATACTATTTGTATCAGTCTGTGGTACAGCTCTTTGTTACGTAACAGTAACAGTACCTATATGATAGTTTTTTTTTTGTTGTAGGGCAAAGGCAAGAAAGCAAAGAAGAACAAGATGCTTAAAGTGGACGCTCGCATCCTGGGTTTCTCCGTCACCGCCTCCGAGGACCGCATCAACGTCGGCGACATTGACACCGTCTGACCCGCCAGGCGGTCGGCCCTCGCCCGCCACAAACCCGCTTGTGATAACCCGCCGGAGAAATAACTCTTTTTACGATATAAATAACTCGTGTGACACTTGTTTGGAGTGCGTGAACATTCACTTAGACCGGGTGTGTTCATTCGACCCCGTGATACTCTCGTCGTCAGAACCGAATACCGCTCGCTCTTGACCCTGACCAGTAATGTTATATTAAAATAGAAAATGAACCCTGCCCGTAAATGGTATTCGGTTTGCAGGGTCGATTATATCAATTAACGTCGACCGATTAGGTCGGACGTCAATTCTATTGTTATAATGATTCTACGTAATATAGTGCGGTGTGAAGTGTTAATTCGTCGTTGACAAGACAAAGTATAATCGCCCTACGCTGAGGTTGCATCGCCCGTGATAATATGAATGTATTAATATGAACTTCTGTCACTAATACATGTGTATACATTATTATTTTTTAATGTAGTGTACACACTAAATGTCTATTGATAATTATGTTATATTATATACATAGCTTTCTATCAACGTCTTGTACCTATTATGAGATTGTGTCGGGTATCATCGCGCACACCGTTGATAATGAAATGACTTGTCCAAGCGACAACTCGTTTTTAACTCATCGTATTGAAAGTGTATTGTATTTTTATGAATATATTAAATTAGAAATTAATAATAGTTGTTAAGATCAGTGTTGCATGATGTTTAATGAGGTTGCATACATTTGTGTGCTCAAGACCGAAGCCCGTCGCATACTTGACAAGTAACTTATTTAGCTCAATTGTGAAATTATTAATGTTAATAGCAATGGCGTCTGTTGACAATTGAATATTCTGAATAGTTTAAAATTTAATAATCGCTAATTTGTTTTATTATGTAGCGCCATGAACTTTTTTTTGTTATAATATAATGATGTAACGTAATGTCTGCGCAAAATTTCACTCATTTTCTTCGTAGTGAACTACTAGTCATGTAATTATAATATTAAATAAAGAAATGTGACTTGCTTGCAACATTTCGCGTCACTGACGCCTAAACTAACGTTTTGAAAGATGTTACGATTTATTTATTTGACTGGCTGACGAGCCGCGAACTTCGTAGCGCCCGACAGTCGTTGAATACGTATTAACATTTATTTGAACTTAATTTAGGCTCAACGTTCGGCCCTCCCTCCAGCCGCTGTGCCTCTGCTTTTTAAATCTGATACCTTCTAAGATATCCATCTTATTTAAATGCTGGTAAGAGCAGCTTTGATTTACATGAAACGTACAACGTTCGTAATGTATCTAATTAGCCAAGGAATAATACTGTATTGTATAAAATAGCTTGGTAAATAACACAATATTTTGCAATAAGTAAAAGATAAAAATGATTGCTGAGATCTATCTCGTAGGGTTCAGCCAGCGTTTGCAATGTAAGCGCAAAACAATGTGTTTATTTACGACGTCACATTAGAAACCTCTAAAATTATCAGTGTTTCTGTACTATATTGCATGTATTATACATATAAGCCTTCCTTCAATCACTTTATCTATTACAAAAACCGCATCATAATCTATTGCGTAGTTTTAAAGATCTAAGCATACATATGTAGGGACAGCAGACGGGAAGCAACTTTGTTATACTATGTAGTGATTATGTATTTTTTCACAGATGTGATAATAATATTTTTTGATGATGAATTATTTAATTGATTATGTATTTTTTCACATTTAATAATATTTTTTTTACAATAAATTAGTAAAATGTAATATAATATAAAAATTAATTTTAGTACATTGAGTTATTTAAAAATAATATATAATATACTCCAGAAATTTTATTTCTAAAATATAGTTATATGTTGCTTAAACTAAATTGTGTGACGTCACACATTTTAATTACTTTTTTATGTCTGTATGTTAGCCAGTCGTATACTAGATCCGTAAGGTTTAGAAATTTTGAACATTTTACCAAAATATGGTGTAAGCGTTGGCTGGCAGCGGGCTGTGCAGTCCTCGTACATGAACCGTGAAGCACGCCGGCGAGCGAATGGCAGCAAGTCGCCCCGGTTGGATGGCAGTATTGCTTTCAACGGGGCTGCGTGTCGTCAGCCAGACTATCGTATATCTAGGCAAATGTGACTACGTATGGGTGACGTCAGAGGACACTACTCATTCCTCCACTCCATGCATCTGCTATTATTCATAATAATAACGAAAGATGATTATGATATTTGAGAATACTCATTTCCTTATAATTTAATATTTACATACTTCTATATATAGCATGTTTTACATATCTATGTATATTTGTCTTAAACGCGCTCACTATAGTCTGCTCAATAAATAAATAATCGGTCCAGTAAATAAATAAATCATTTTAATTTTAAAAAATCGGTCCAGTGAATAAATAAATCGTAACACCGTATCCGTTCCAATTTCGTGTCTTATACCGTTACCAAAGCACTTAGCTTGCGTTTTGTTGAACCACACCTGAAGAAGTTGCACATTATCAATTTTACCGCGCATTACACAATATTCAGAGGATGATTAATGCAAATATGTATATTAAACTGTCTCTCGTATAAATTTGAATTTTAACTTTGTGAATTTTATCCATTTGCAATTTACAGCATAATGTTTAATATCTTAGGACACTAATTTCACATGTTAAGTAGTAGAAGTAAATATTAAATGTTCAAATTACTAGAGTAGTCTTCAAATCGCCGACCTATACGAATAATATTTTTAGTAGTCAGTGTTTTGTCATTGTTTGAATGTCTCTATTGTAGTAGTCGTGTACACGGAACAGGACAAGTTAACGCTGTTCACAATATGAAAAATTTACCATGTCTACGGCACTAATAAATTAGTTTCCCATTGGAACGAACTTTCTGGAATCTAGCTTACCGATTGCTCCGTATTTATATTAAAGTTTTACTCTGGGAAATGAATTGTGGCTAGTTTTTTATTCACTCATTTTGTTTATTTAGTTAAATTTTGAATTTTTTTTTTATGTTACAAATGTAAATTCTATTATTTAAAAATTGAATTAGTATTTATTGCATAATAAAATGTTTAATTTTAATTGCGTCCATAAATACTGAGATGTGAATGTGTTCAATTTTAGGTGTAAAATTCGTATTACAAATATTTGCATCGGGCTCCTGCGTCGGGTCAGATCCATGTTTTGTGTACGCTGTTAAATTACTTTTCGGCCCAAAATGTGCGTGTTTCAAAAACCGACATCGATTTGGTACTACTCATCCCAGGATGTTATATGGTAGTTAGTAAATACGAAAGCAAGTCATTTCTGTAATGTAGGTCAACTTGATACTTATGTTTTAAGAATTTTGTTAGTACATATTTTATGTAAATACCAAACATATTAATTATTCTTTAATCGTTTGTAAATCCATTTGTTTTTTATTGCGGTCGTATTATACATTATTTTTGAATATCGCTAGACAATCAGAATATCACATCGAATGGTTAATTCGAGATTTCGGTTACGTTTGTTACAATGACGTCTAAGCTTTAATACCCCTACGTTTGTAGTGTGCACGTAGAGTGCTATTAACGTTATCTCTGTCACAGCTACTATTAATACATTTACATAACAGCCACAGGACCAATTTAATGCATGGCCCAATGAATTTTAAATGATTTCGCTGTATGCCCCTAGGTGGCGGACCAGATCATTCGCTCCGTAACGTCATACGCGAACGACGTCTTCTGTAAGTTTTCAAAATTATACGTATTCTACAATACTGTGCGTAAGCTACCTGTTAAGGGTGAAATTATTGTAGCATATTTTAGAGCAAAATGAATGTTATACAGTTCATTAAGATTGTTTTATAATACTATATTGACTATTTAGATCTCTCTCTTTCGTCGTGTTTTTTCTAATGTACAGTAGAATCTTTTAAAGAGTGTTGTTTTAGCATCCGAGCTTTTGTAATGAAAAGGAATCTTATTCGCCCGTGCACGTATTACTCGATGCGTCAAGAGCGTGTGTGAACTGTGCGGGGTTCACAAACGTTCTTTGTACACTTACTCGTACAAATAATTTGGTGAGATAAGTAATTATAAGGGTTTTCATTTCGATGTTTATATTTAAATGATTTGTTTTAGAATCGTTATTGTGTGATGATTAACATCAATAATTGTTGTATTCTGATTATTAAATGGTAGTGACGAATAACGTGTTTCAAATTGTCGGTAATTGTATGGTCATTGAATAAAATTCGTGAATGTCATTGAATAAAAGTCGTAATATATTGTGATTAATTTTGACTGTGTATTAATATCCATAATACCTGTTGTTTATTTATTGTAGATAAAAAAAAAGTAGGTGCGCCATATGGCGGCTTTGACAAACTTTACGGCGAGATTGAACTGAAAGCAATAAATAAAGCTACAGAGGTGGAATATTCGAGTGAAGTTATCACAGTTTGAAACTATGGTTGTAAGCTGATAATCATTTGTGTTCCTGTCATATTTTTAAGAAAAAACTTAATATTTATTCCACGATACTAAGTGTTGTTGTGGCTTAAGAGCAACTATGATCATTCGGTACATTCTTTGTGTACTAACTCCGTGCTCGAAATATCGGATTAAATGATAAAGAATTCTTGTTGACAGTTATTTAAATTTTATTATATAGTTAGTAGTTATATTTAGTGAATCATACTATTGTGCACTACGAAACTGAAAAGGTTAGACATTATTTTCTTAAAAATAGCGTAATAAATAATATGTACCTATATGACAGGATAATTTCGCTACGTAAGTATCTATTATAATTATTTACACGGAGGAATTATTTAATATGTAAAATTGTTACAATAGTAATTGAGTAGTTATACAAATCCTGTGTAGGTAGTAGTTAAACAAAATTAGTTTTCTAATTATATTATCTGTGTACACAGAGATGTAAAAACATGTAAAGGGTTTCCGATTATATCACTTTAGAAGCGCGAAATAGTATTCAGTGTAACACATTACGAGGTTTGTATATTTATTTATTATTATTCACTCGCCTTAAAGTTTGTCGTTTTCGTATTGAAATAACCAAATCCAAAGTGTCATCTGTGGGATATATCGCCGTTATTGATTAAGCAATAGTTAATATTATAAGGAATTGAAGTGAAAGAAATGTCTTGATAGTGCACCGGGCTCTATAATGTCTCTTATAATGTGTATCGCTAGTTTTAGGATACCTTCGATTGCCATTCACGATATATTTGATTATACATACATCAGCTTTCCTGTTTTTCTATCTTTTCAATTGATTAACCACTACTGTCTGTGTTTAGACTTTATTGGAATACTTTAAACAAACTAAGGAAATCCCAGTGAATTAGACAAAGTTTGATTAGGCGTTAAATGCCGTTAAGTATTATAAATTTGTATTCTAATTGTTACTAATCGTAAATCTTCCGATAGCGTGACGCTATGGCCTTATTACTATTATGTCAATTATTTTTAGTCGTCTGTGTGCGACAGACCTAAGTAACTTTCAACTTGACATTATTATATAATGATAACATTTGACATATCCTTGTTGCCATACTATTTAGTTTGCGTCGACATTTTTTTATTGTACTTAGATGTTCTGTGCCCTCTCAATGTTAATCAGTAGGTACTATTCTGAATTAGTTCCTAAATGCTAATGAGTACTACTCTGAATAAACAGGCATATATTTTAAAGAATTTTTTTGTTTTCCCGTTAACGTTATATAACATACTGTGACCTTATTTGGAAGCATGAACCCCCTACCCATGTGAATATTTCTGCCGTTAGAAAAACTTGGACTTTGAAATTGCTAACGTCGCTCTTCTGGAGGTCCCCGGGAAATACTAAATTTTTGTAACGTTTTGTTTCAAATTCTATATTACCTTTTTATTGATTACATACAGTGTTGTATAGACAATTAATTTAGACAAAAAAATTAATTGAAATAATTGAGAAACGGAGTGCCCTATGGCACTCCGTTTCTCAATTATTTCAATTAATTTTTTTTATCCTAGTAAGCATTCATGTAAAGGTCAATTTTGCATGTTTTCATAGAATGTTTCATCATGTTATTTATGTATTTACCAACCAACCAATAGTATCAATGTTTTTCCAATTTAATCTCCATCAGTAACCGTTGGCATAATTTGCATAGCTACAGAAACTTTTCATTTTAAACGAGATGCAGAGAACCTTTGTTATGAATTTCAGGAAAGTGTTATGTATTATTTTGCATTAAAATGAAAGGTTAAATGACTTATTAATTTAAGGTAAATATTTTCATTTGAATTAATCAAAAACTGTATCATTCGAAGGTATCCAATTACTTGCACTTCGGCCATTGTGAACTGTGAATTAAGAGGCTTATGATTTTTTTTATTAAGTAGTGTGATTTCGTGTCGCAAACTAAATAACTGTTATGTTTACGTTGTAAGTCGTGATTCCGCAACCCTCCTGTGGCCGAAGTTCGCTAATGTCTTTCGAACACCGATTTTTCGTGCAGTTTGAATTATTGTACAGCTTTAATAACTAAAAATTAAGATGATGTCAAGAAAAGCAATAGCGGTAAATTGGATTAATCGATGATATATATGTGGATATGATTTAAAGACGTGTACATATTATTTTTAGAGGTAATAAAGTATAATAAAAAGGAGCGTATTTTCTATTCCTTTTATCTTAATCATACGTATTAACGTTTCCAATGTAGGTATGTGGTTCATGTTCTCTTTCATATTGCTAGAAATTTTATTGTATTAACGAAGATTTCCTGGGACACGAGGACGTCTCATCTTAATACACTAGAAAATAAAATGAGCGTACACATCTACGAAAAAAATTTATTTAAATTTTAACATGCCGCATAAATATGTATCATAAATAACGAACTATTTAACATTAATACTACAAAAATTGTTGACATAAAATATTGGATAAGAAATATAGTGTTACGCAAGTTAAAAAAATGTATGTTTTAACAACTTTTAAAGAAATGGCAACTAACTAAAGACGTAAAAGTATTTAAAAATATTTATTTTAATTTATTTAAAATCTGTTAATTAAGCTGTGGATTTTATAATTCAATAAGTAAATAAATTTGCATTAACCCAAACAGATATTTCGTAGTCGTTAAAAATAACTCACCAGTTAACAGAACAAATAATTAAAAACTTATTTCTCGTGTAAACCCAATCTCTCATTAAATTCAAAGTAATAGGCAATTAGTAACAATTGAGCACATCATTTTCGCACCAAAATTAACACGTATCATAGATTCTTATGCAAAACTATTAGCTCATGGGAAACAAACTTATTTTGGCTTTAAAATTAAAGTATAATCGAATTTAGAGAAATTTAATCGTCTAAGCTGATATTAAACTATCATAAACATAACATGTAAATAAATTTAAACTCATTAAATAAACTTACGAAAATTTTCAGTTTTAAGTCATTGCTTATTGGTACGTCTATGGTAGACTAGTCAGTATTTTTTTGTTGGTAGATATTCTTACTTAACTTTATACCTGGTTAGTGAATAAGATTTTCAAAAAAATATCCTAATTAATTCCATGTGATTCAGACGCACAAAAGATTTGCTTGCAAATATTTCTAAATACTTATAACATTATTCTAGAAAACGGGGCAATTGGTACCTACGATGTAAAACCTTATTGTTTTGCGGTTTTCGGTACTTACAATTGAACAAATGGCAAAATGATTGCAAGTAGGATGGAATTGCAATAGTTAATGTAGGTATATGTAGTATCACATGATGATGGCGTCGCTAACTTAAACAAGGTGCTTAATCATGCATCTTAAACCGATAATCGTTATAGATAAATATTAACATACATTTAAATAATTATACATAATAATTGGATCTACTTCTACACAATTTAATTTTTTAAAGACAGTAATAGGCATGATGACAATATAAAATAATCACAGGAAAGACCTTTTTGAAATGTCAATTATGTTTTAAAAAACGTAAATAAATAACATTTTTTTATATATTTAAATACAGATTAATGTGATTTTTATTTAAATAAAGCTTAAAAAAAACTATGGTTTGCCATTTAAAATAAAACACTAATCAGAGCTAATGACGTCACGCCTAGGTAAACATCATTTAGTCCCTTGTAATTTGCGAATTTCTTTGATTTTCCATCAACACTAATGAAATT
>DWDW01001973.1:0-10785 GCA_018245635.1 Mimoniades versicolor eupheme | reverse complement strand
CTCCTATTCCATGATGCAACGTATAACGTTCCAGGAGAAAAGTGAGAGTGTACTACACTCATCTGCCTACCTCTTTGGGGGCTACAGGCGTGATATTGTTTATTTTTATGTTGTATTGTTTAGCTTGTCCATTGCTAGACATAGACCTACCCTAAACGGCGCCACTCCACCCGGTCGCAGTACTTTGAATCCAGCTCTAAGCATATATAATAATCTAGTCATAATAACAAAAGTCCTTTAGTGGATTGCCTCATTGTTCTTGTTAGTAGCAAGTGCGACTGCCGACCCGGATGTCCTGAGTTCAAATCTCGGCTCGGGCACTACTAAATTTTACTAATTTAGATTTTCTAGTAGTGACTCGGAAAATGGTTATGTGCCCGATGTATGGCAATAGGCTCACCACCTATTCCGTAGTGGGACGTAAGCGTAACTGCTGAAACGTGGGAATGTTCTATATTCCTCTGCCCATCTCTTCGGGGATTACAGGCGTGATGTTACGTTCCTTTAGTGTTCCTTTACGTTCCTTTATTAATCTGACAGCACGCTTTCATGGACGAATTCTAGCGCACATAAAATTTGGCGCGCAAACCATTTTAAGTGTACAACATCAACTTCATTTACGTGCGCGTCACGCGAGCCGCCCGCAACGGATAAAGCTACAGACAGACAGGCTCGCGAACATGCAACTTGCACATTAGGCGCAAGGATGAGAAGAAAGTGAGAGAAAGTCACGATTAGTATGCATACTGGGTGCCTGTTACAATATGTTCCTCCGAGACCCAGCTGCGGCACAGCAATATCAGAGCAGCTCGTAAACGTAGTGTACACTGATTGTGTTATGCGTGCCCTTTTATCCATACATATACAGATACATATCCAGACTCCGAACCACTTATTAGAAAATCTAATAGTGTCTCGAAACACCAATTTCCAAATAACCAATCCCATTACTAATAATAATATGATTTTCTTCTTATTAATAGGGCACTAAATGTATTTCCTTACAATGTTTTAGTATAGTTTTGTAGGCCGATTTCAAGACATGTTCAGAATAATTGCAAACATTGTATATTATTTGTAGGATGTCTATGTAGTATTTTTTTATTCGCGCCAACTGTTGAATTTTTTAATTTATATAGCATCCGGTTAATCGGGGCCGAACGAAGGAAGCACACTTCATTTATTCAGTTCCCGCATTGTTACGTTACAATGGCAACACTGAATATTCCCGCCATTATACATTATTTATCGTGTGACTAATACATAATTTGTCAGTATTCACAATACCTTTGTTTTTAACTTAATTTACAAAAAAAATGTATTCATATTACATAAAAATTAATAGATTTTTTTACTCTGTATTATCGGTCGGCATTCTTAAGATAAACCATCACTACTATTCAGTTAATGAGGGCGTGAGTTGTCCGTTGTTTGGTACCAGTATGAGTAAGGCTTGTTTTGGGTTCTACTTACAAGCGTGAGTCTTACAACTATTCTACTCTAATCTCCTGAAGGTTGCTCGACTTAGCAGATGCTTTGCTTAACAGATACTCGACACTTCGAAAAGCGCGCGTAATGTTACATGCGGAACATACAAAAAGGTAAAATATTTTCTAAGAAAACACGATTATGTATTTACTACTTACATTTAACGTATGTAGTGCTTTTGTATGAGTCACGAACACGATTTGTGACCTTCGCATGCTGCCGTCTTGGTAAGCGTCTAATGCCTACAATCCAACTAAGGTCTGAACAATAGGTTTTGCATTAACATTAGCACCTTCACCGTAGGTAGTCAGTCAGTAGTACATAAATTTTACTGACTGACTGATTGAGAGAATGTTAACAGTTGAAATGTACAAACGTAAAAGAAGGATATCGAAGAAGAAACGTAATTAAAAGGACGGCATAATTTTTATTAAGCAATTGAACATAAAATAATATAAAAATTTGAACTAGAAAATATCCGAAACATTGACCAAGGCTGATTTATTAATAAATATACTTTTCCCAACACTGAAATTCAATAATTTTTACGGTTATATTTTTGCTTTCATATACTTTAATTAGCGGTTAGTGTATATGCTGTTTTAAAAATCATAGATTACTTAAAACCCTAACTGAAATGATAACATCACGCCTGCATTTTCCCCAAATGTTAGGCAGAGATGTGTAGTACTTTCACTTTATATGCGATAGGGAATGAACCTATTGCCGTACACCGGACGCAAATCCAGACTCCGTGCTACTTCAAACGACGCAGACGCGTCAGCAGAAGTGGTACAGTAATACAGTTGCACATTGTCTCTCATCACCGACATGAGTATCACTGAACTCGTCGCCATTTCGCTTAACGGATTCAATTTTGCTATCTTATCTGTTACCTGAATAGTGGAGTTTAGTTGAAACTAAACTTAAGCTGTTTCTCAAACAGTCAATAATTGAAATGAATAATCCTACTAGTATTATTAATGTCACTTTATTTATTAGTGTAACGATTCGTTCGTTTTTTAATTTAGCCGGACAAACGAGCCCACGGGCCATCTGATAGTAAATCGCAACCGTGACACCGTCGTTTATGAACACTTCTAACACCCAAGAAGTGACCAAAGCGTTATCGGTTGAGGATGTATTCCATGTCGTAGTGCTCTAATAAAAGCTGAGATAAATTTTATTGTTCAGATGTTTCTTAGTAAATCATACATCAACTATCGACTGCAATTCAATGAAATTTGTTAAATAGATAATTAACAGATCAGATAATGACATACGCCTCCCAAAAAATACATCGTATGTTATATAAATGTTATACATACATAATGCTGTACGTTAGACATTAAATAGAAATATGACTATTTTAACCCCCCGTACTTTCCTGATTTTATCGAAATTGAACTGTTTAATTAAGAACGCAGGTATATCTTTCTTAGACTAACATATCAATACTTTTTATACTGAAGCTGACGAACAAGATAGCAATTGCAAGTTAGTTCATTTCAATATTTTAATATTTGTTCAAGAACAGTCGAAATTGCAAAAAAAGTATATATTAATAATGTAATACTTAAATCCTATTTTAAAATTATAATTATTGTAGACTAGATTAGACTACTACAAACAAATGATGCGAGAAGCTAAGAAAAAAAAATTCTATACAAAAGTTCCTGTACAAGTGTTACGTTTGAATAAGGCATGAAATAAAACAGAATAAGTACATACACATTACGACAATAATGTTATTTAATTAATTACATTCTGAGTTATCGGTAACGGAAAATATTTAAGTGCATTTTCTTATTGGAATTATGTCCAATTTTCTTATTGGAAACATGTCCAATATGTTAGGAAACACTGTTGATCTTCTATGGATTTAAAGATTGACCAAAGTATTGGCAATGATCGGTGGGTGGACCCCGTTCATAGTTGCAAGACTGGAAGGAGATGCAGGTAATGAACGCAATGCTCAGTTGCCATAACTGGCAATGTTACACAAACCTGTCCCTTCCCGACAAAGCCTCGGGAAAATCACGAATTTCAAAACTTCTCTCGTTCTATGAAAATTGGTACATGACCAACAAAATGAAAAATAATACGTTGACTTTATGACTAGGCCTTATTTCTTAAAATACCAAGCCCACAGTACATTAACTTATTTAACTTAAATATAAAAATATCAAAATACGAACCGAAAAAGTCCTCCCAAGTCATAGAATGATCTGAGTCAGCATTCGCACCGTCCATCTTCGAAGCACTTAATACAAGTTTGCTAACTTGACATTATACTGATAATGAATAAAAACGTAACAACAAACACAGAAGTCTCATCAGTCGTCTCACCAAACACAACTAGCTATTTTTTTTTAACATTGTTGATAAACAAAAAGGACATCGCGTAAGTAACGCGCGGACCGACGAAACACGCTACAGCGCAGTCGACTGCCGATACGTGAATGAAAGAAAAGTTTGTATCATTTCGGCGCCTCATTCCTCCTACCTCCGCACTCCTCTCCGCTCACAAGACTCGCAACTTGTAAGTTGAATCTAAAATTCTAAAGTTGATCTGTCATGTTCAAAACCCCCATTTTTTTTTATTCAATTCACCTGTTATAGTATTTTTTCAGTCAAAGGCATAGATGATTTTTTCTAAAGTAATATGACAGAATTAACTGTATGGTTAGAACTTTAGAAGTGAACTACATTTTTATTTATGTTAATAAAATTAAAAAAAAATCTATATCTAAACCTCAAGCCGCACCTAATACGTATTAATTTTGCTACTGAATAAAATATATTAAAAATTATGTATATTTCTATACTCTGAGAGAATCTATCTACATATATTTAATTCACTTGTTAGATCAAACTATTAAGATTATGGTACTTCCATTCAACTATAGAGTTTTTAAAATATATGTATATGTTTTCGAAAATATAATCAACTATGTATTGAAATGAAAAATATTACATAAACCGAATGTTAATCATATCGGCAATTTGACTTATCTATTCAATTATGGGAATTTCAATCTTAATATCTCTTATAATAAATAATAAATTCAATCTACTGAATCTACATATTATGCTTACAATAATTGACACATGGAACATATTGCCCGAAGCAAAAACAACATTTTTAAAATAGTATTGTAAACATTAGAATTATGAATATTATGCACTTTAGTTGATTATAGTACATATTATCAATTTAATAAAGTATTTTAGATTTTATTGTATTTGCTACTTACATATAAATTTTGCACAGTTCCAATGATTTCATACCATTGTAAGTTGCACATGGTAACACTAATGCAATTGATCGGTTGATTTCTAACAACATGGCGATTGGCGAACTGTAATCGAGTGTTGTTATGGATACTAGAAATTCCGTTGAATAAAGTGCAACAGTTATTAAATATATATATATCTATGCAGTTTTAACATTTTGCTTCATATTATCACAACAATCATCACATAAACTTTATTACATCACTATTTCTGGTACTTGGTCAAGATTATAGGTAAGGTATTTGTTGAGTAATATAATAGCCGATAACTTTATTGAATTGTAGTATAGTACAATGTATTTACGTTAATTAAGTTATGGAGGGCCACAATCGTTGTTGCACCATGCTAATTATGTTTGTTACAGGCTTGCAAGCTTCGGCGAGCGGAACCAAGAGAATGCTTATAACTGATATGTTTTAAAAAACATAAATCGATAGTGTTCTTACAATGCCCCGTCGAGCTAACGAATTGGAGCTGCCTCTCGTACCAAAAAGGAAGAAGACATTGGATGATCCTGATAGCATGGACGACGAAGCTCTGCCACCTGGTATAATTTTCACTGATGTGCTCCAGAAAAAATGGCGCATCGGAAACCCCATTGGTAATATAAACATTTTTAAACATAATTACGATTAATTAGCATAACGTAAGGTCAAGGTTTTGAATACATCCTTCTCGCATTTTTAAAAATAATATTAATAGTTCAGTTAATTCACATGCTATAACAGATATGTGTAACTATAAACATTCCATAATTTCAATGCCAAGAATAAGGGGTAAATAAAAGCATGATTGAAACATGCTACACAAAAGAACTGATGTTGATAACAATTTAATTACTTGTTATACATATAAACCCAATTAGAATAGTAGTCATAAAAATGGCTTGCTTGAAAACTACTGGTTCACACTATTCAACTTCCTGTTCATACATCCTTTTGGTGTAGTTTGGTTTGAGAAGTTCCAAGACTCCGCTGTATATATGTTAAGAAATACAATAAGATTACTTGAATTATTTTATATATTGAGCACACTAACAAATAATAATGTCAATGGACAATGTTGATTAATACAATTTCAATGTGTTTTGTTTTAAACTGCTATTAGTTGTACCTAATGTTAAGAGTTCACATTTGTAGTCCCTGCCTTGTGCATGTTCTACTGTATGGATATTTTGAATGACTAAATGTATATTGAGAATTGATGTGAAATATTCCAGAAGGGGGCTTTAAAATTGATGTTTTGTTTTTATCCTTTAATCATACTCAGCATTATTATTATTATTATTATTATCACAGTATGTGGTTGATTGAATGTAAAAATTTCCATTTATTTGGAAATATACACAAGTAATAAAATAATAATAGCATGACATCATGCCTGTATTTCTCCAAAGAGACACAAAGGAGTGGAGCACTCCCACTCTACACCAGTTACATGTGCCATGTAATGGAGGGTGAGCCTTGATGTGTCAAGTTAGAAACACTTGGTATTACTATATTTTATGTAAAGATGGAATCATATTCTTGCTATATAGGACTTACTATTAAAATTATTATTATTAATATTATAATGTCAATCCCATCTCCCAACAGGTAGAGGAAACTTTGGCCGAATTTACCTTGCATCTGATAATGTTGAAAAAGATGTCACAAAACTGAATGCCAGATATGTTGTCAAATTAGAACCACACACTAATGGACCTCTATTTGTTGAAGTACATTGTCTTATACGGACGGCACAGGTTTCAAAAGGTGCGAGATTATAATCATATTGTAAAGTGTACGCTTTTTAGATACAGTTCGTCTACATATATGTATTTATTAAACTCATTTTTCATTTCAGTGAAGACGTGGCGCTTACAAAAGAATCAAAAACGTTTGGGCATGCCTGTTTACATTGCCTGCGGATCATTCACAGATGAAAATACTAATGTCAAGTATAGATTTCTAGTCTTACCTCGCTATGATATTGATTTGCAAAAAGTAATAGCAAAAACTAAAGTCCTCGACTTGAAGAATGTACTCATAATTGCTTTACAAATACTAGATGTATTGGAATATTTACACAGCCAAGGGTACACTCATTCGGATATAAAAAGTTCCAATCTAATGCTTGGCTTTGATGGTAACAAGTTTTACAAAACACCCACAATGAAACCAGTGCACTCTTTTCAAAAAGATACAAAACAAGCTGTTGTGCTCTCAGGAAGACACAGAAAAGCAAAAACAGGGAAATCTAGATCCTCTAACTATTATGATGATGAAGATTTCATTGTTAGGGATTACAAGGGAACTGAAGATGAATCCTCCAATGATAAAAGACTGGCTAGTGTAAAACATAAATTAAATAAAATCTTATCAGAGAAGGATAACAGGAAATTACATAGGCACCATGCATTTAACTTACGACAGTTGTCTAACTATGTGAATTATGAAGATTTAAACAGCTCTGTTTGTTCAGATAAATCATACCAGAAACTTCTGGATGATTTTGGGAATAAAAGCTTTAAACAGGGTCCAGATAATGCAAATATACCTGACATAGATATGGATGAAATTAAAAAAGAAGTTGTTTATTCACAATCTGGTGGACAAATATATTTGTTAGACTATGGGCTTGCATCAAAATTTTTAGATTCACAAGGTGATCATAAGGACTTTGGTATGGATGCCAGGAAAGCTCATGATGGAACTTTGGAATACAGCTCCAGAGATTCACATATAGGAGCTCACTCTCGAAGGTCAGACTTAGAGAACCTTGGATATAATTTGCTGGATTGGCTGACAGGCTCATTGCCGTGGAAAACACCAGAAGTATTGGCTGAGCCAGATTTAGTGCATGCCCTCAAGAAAAACTTCATGGGTGATATAAAGCTTTTGCTAAGGACTTGCTTTAAAACTGAATTCTATCCCCAATTTATGGAGAAGTATTTGCAATACATCACAAGTCTGGATTTTAGTGAGAGACCTGACTATGAATATTGTAAGAGTTTGTTCAAAAACGAATTATTGAGAAATGGGTGGGCTCAAGATAAAGAATTGTCTATCAATTTTAGTGAAACCCTGTTATTGCCTATGGGTCGTAATAAACTATGTTACTCGAAACGATTTGGTCGAAAAAATACTTCACCAGAATTTTTAGCTCGCAGTGGTATAAAAAAAGCCTATGAAAGAGAAAACGTTTGTTCCTACGAAAATGATCTTAAGTTAGAATTACTCAAACAAACATTAAATTCGTCTAGTGATGGTATTCGTAAACCTTGCACATCCAGGAATTTTTTCATTTCCGATGCGGATTTGGTTGCTCGTTTAAAGAAATCTTTAATACCACATGATTTGTTTGGCAAGAAATTATCGCCTAAAAATTTACGATCAAACAAAAGAAATTTAAAAAAGCGAAGAGGAGTCAAGCGGCACCAGAACAATATGGGCAAATTTGGAAATTTCATGGGTTTTGACAGGCAATTTACTTGGGCAGAAATTTTAGCTGGAAATCCAGAGCACATTATTCGCAAAGAACGAAATACACATACAGTTAAAACTGATGCTG
This sequence comes from Mimoniades versicolor eupheme, assembly GCA_018245635.1. Lineage (NCBI taxonomy): Eukaryota > Metazoa > Arthropoda > Insecta > Lepidoptera > Hesperiidae > Mimoniades > Mimoniades versicolor. The sequence goes on along the minus strand of DWDW01001973.1, from coordinate 2,448 downwards.
AAGAAGAAGATGAAGATGATGAAAATACTTGCAAATACAGAATACGAAAACTGTCCAATGTATCATCAGAGATTAACATTGACTCAAACTTGCATTCACCTTTGATGCAGAGAGATTACTTACAAAAACTAAATCCAACATATGCCATGAAAGAAGTTTTAGCAAATTTCAAGAAAAAAGTTGTCGGTAAAACTACTAAAGAACAGGAAGAACCAATACCAGGGCTTGAAGGCTATACACCAATTATGATAAGATTGCATAAACTGAAAGAGAAAAGGGAAAATAAAGAGAAAAGTGACTTTGATAAACAGCAACTAAGTGATAAAGAAGAAAACAGTGATTTAGTTGTGAATACTGTGACTATAAGGTGTACAAGATCAATGACAAAGAAAAATGTTAAAACCCAGCCTGTTAGTGTAAGAACAGTGAGCAAAAAGGAGGGAATCATTGAGTGCAAAGAGAATATGGCAGGAGTGGACACAGGAATGGTTACAAGGAGTAACAGTAAAGTAAAAACAAAAACCACAACTGTTAAAAAACCCACTAGAAATAGAGCAGACAGTAAAGAAAAAGCTGTGGAAGAAAAATCTCAAGTGGTTACAAAGAATGTTGGCAAGAAAATGACGGCTACTAAAAAGGTTACTAAAAGTAGTTGTTCAACAAATAAAATCAAAGTGACTGCAAACCCGATCAAAATAACTGAAAGCACTGTAAAAAGTTCTGAAGTTCCCATAGAAATAACAAAAAGCCCCATCAAAAAGACTAGAAGTGAGTAAGATGCATGATTTCGTTGACTATATACTAGTTTTTCCTGAGTCTATTATTCAACTTTATTAATTAATAACAAATACTAAAATAATTGTTGCGTTTTCAGGTGTATCACGAAGACGCAGACCTGTAGATGTACCTGTAAACAATCGTAGGAGATTACGAAGTTGCAAGCGAGTTAGTAATGGTAGACTAGGTTAACTATGTCATTGTGTTGCCATGTGTGTCCTTTCCATAATGGAAAATCAAGTTAAAAAATGAATACTTTTGTGTTAAATTAAGCATACTGCATTTCTTAATTAAATAATTTGTGAAATGAGTAATTTTAATCTTTTTTCTTCTTTTAATTCAGTATAACATATTGTGTGATGTAGTGAATAAATTTTTTATTATGTACATATTGTTTCATATTATTCTGATGTATAATGTATCTCATATCTGTATCTGATATCTCATATATGTATCTGATGTAAAATGTATCTCATATTATAAATGTGTGTTTCAAACACCGTGATTTATACCAACGAAGTTGATTCAGGCAATAAAATTCACAATTTTATTTTTATGACGTGACATTAAAACACGTCCATTGTTATAGCTTACCAGCTGTTGTACCTACAGGTAAAGGTGAATTTATTAAGAGGTAGGCAGAGAGACGTAGTGCACACCAACATTTTACCAGTTACGTTTACACCTCACTATGAAACAGGGGGTGAGCCTATTACTATACTCGCCACAAATTCAGATATGATAGAATAATTAAGAGATTATTTTTTGGTTACTTATCTCTTAATAGCAGCAAAAAACATGAAAATTTTAGTTATAACTGGGTCATTAATATAAACAACATCGTGTGATGTAGCTGCTCGAATTGAACTCTCTCTCTGACTCGAATCTGAATACTCCAAACAAAGCGCTTCCACTAAATAACACCCACATAGAACGAAGTTCATTGGTTAAAAATTCATCTTATCATTAATTATTACTGTCCCAACACATAAAAGATACTTTTGTATCAAAATAATTTCATTATGAACAAGATTTCACGATAATTTTGTAGTTGTAGTAGTTCCGTAGCTTACGAAGCAACTATATATAGAACCAAGATTAACTAACAATTATCCGGACAGCGAAATAGCCTTGGGCCTAGTGGAATGGTAAAATCCGTGGCCGTGAGCGTGATCGTTGTGAATGCTTAGTGGAACGTAACCCAAAGCGATTGAATGAGATTCTTGCCTGCATTCCACTTAGTGTTCACTACGCCCAAAGCACTTTTGACCGTTCCACATGGCGCCCAAGATCGTTGTGGTCGCGGTGAAAACGTCACTGATGTCATCATGACTTACGCTGATGTCGAACTCGCGACGACCATTTCAAGAACGTCAAAGCAATAAAGATGTCAGTATATCAATGTCCAATTATTATTTATTTGTTACTCCACTGATATTAAATATATTTAATTGGATGATATTTTTTTTCGATATAAATCAATTTACTGTTAAGATTTGCACATTGTAAGCTTACCTCTTGAAGTCTTTGCTATATTTTTTCGAGCTCGTCATTTTGTTAATGTACATAATCCATTCCACTTGGGTTTACGATCTCAACGCTCGGGCCTTTGTGGAACAGTAAAATCAGTGGTCGTGGGCGTGATCGTTGTGAATGCTTAGTGGAACGCAC
>DWDW01001972.1:0-10785 GCA_018245635.1 Mimoniades versicolor eupheme | reverse complement strand
ACTGGTGAAACGTGGGAATGTGCTACATTCCTCTGCCTACCTCTTCGGGGATTACAGGCGTGAAGTTACTTTTTTTAATTTGGATAAATAATGCATCCTGAAATGACATAACTGTTAAGATGTACGCCTTCACTTAACCAACGTAATATCAACCCTGTAATCCCCTCGTTTTTTGTGTAGGTTGCAAACGCGACTGCCGATCGAGAGGGTTTTGGTTCTACTACTGGATTTTTCTAATTTATAATTTCTAGTTGTGGCTCGGAGTCCGGAAATGTGCCCGGGGTATGGCAATATATTCTCCACCCATTCCATAATGGGACGTAAACATAGTTATGGTTGGTGAAACGTGGGAGTGTACCATACTCATCTGTCTACCTCTTCCGTGATCGCAGGCGTGATGTTACGTTCTTGTATTATATTATCACCTGAGATCCCTTACAGTGTAGGCAGAGAGCACCAGGTGTCAAATATATATGTGCCTACATATGTATCTGATGTGCTTCCACATTTATCACTCTTTTAAACATGCACAACAATTTTTAAATCTTCTATTTCAGTTTGATTTACAGTTAAGCTACGAACATGTGGTATAGTTACCGAGAGTCTCTGCAGCGGGGCGGAGTGCAGCGGAGCCCCAAGTCGACCTAAATTATGGTAGACATTTTAAGCGCACGTAAAAGTGCCTGCCTCGTTGGTGCAGTCGTTATGAGCGCGACCGCCGATCGAGAGAGGTCCCGGGTTCAAATCCCGGTAACATTGGATTTTTCTAACTTGCTTTCTAGTTAAAAATTCTAGTAGTGAAACTGTTTTTCATTTTTTAAGCAATATGCAGTCAATATAATGTAATAATAATTTGAAATCAAAGTAATATAATAGTAATATAAATATAATATAATAGTAATATAATATAATATAATATGTATAATATAATATAATATAATAGTAATATAAATGAGATAATATCAAATATTTTATTGATTATCACTTTGTTTTAGTGTATCTTACGATGGTTTGTGTAGGCATTTCAGGATATTTTATACCTAATAATTTATTGTGTTAGTGAAATTCTATTCCGCAAGTCGACTTCTGTTATTATCGACCCCTTCAACTGAGGTGAGTCATAATTCCCATCAGAGGGACTTATACGAACGCGTTTCCAAACATTACATTACTTCTTACCCTAGAAGTTCGAACGAAGTGAATTTATTAATAACGTATACATTGGGGGAGCCAAGCCTGGGCAAGTAGAACGCATGCGCTGTGTACGGTCTGACAGACCTCAGGGCTGTTATTTTTTCACAGTAAACGTTCATTGATAAGACTACGTCGGGAAATTGTGCAGTCAAATAAGTACATTTTCTTCACAATTCGCGCATCAAAAGATATGAATGAGGACCACGTCGTTTTCGCTCGAGGTAAGTCTATGTGGCTGTTGTATTTTGGTTGCGAGTGCGTGGAAAAATCAATAATTAAACAACAAAAGCATAACCTATAAGAATTTCACGCGTTATTTTATATATTACATGTTAATGAACTTATGATATGTATATTTGTCATATCGTGGGCATTTTCATTCGGTATGTAGGGAAATATTCATGTTATTTGCCTATCAATGCGCATTGTTGTCGCCGTGATGACTTATACGTCTTATTCAATGATAAACATCAGTTTAAAGAAATAATATTCTAATATATTTTAGAATATCATATTATATTACAATATAATATTTATAGTAGAGAAGTTAAATCTTTTGATGTTTATTGCGGCCTATTAATCAAATCAGTAACTTGTTCCATGTTTGCCAAAAGCTCACAATCTATGTATTTCATGAGACGTGAAAACAGCCGGTGAAACATGGGATTGTCCCATTGGGGAAATACGGGTGTGTAATGTGTAGTAGTTACTTTTGTATATATGTATCTACGTGCCTTATTTGGAATGGTATATTCTTGTTACAGGTCCTGGCCTTACTTTTCCTCACCCTGATCCCGTGGCCGGGACCATCTGTCTTCAAGATCACTTGCTCTCGTGACAACTCCAAAATTGTGAGAAAACTGATACAAAACAAATGGTTGCCGGTACTTGAAAGGTTTCAGGTAAATTGTTCATTGTAGCAATATAGGCAGATTACTTGAGAAGGACATTTTTGGGCCTTATATTATTTCTTTCTTTATCTTTTTCCCTCCAATATGTGAATAATTATGCATGTGATTCAAGTAACACTAAGGACAGTTACGATATGTAGATGATTATTCTAAATTTCTGTCAGTGCCTACCTATTTTTTTTTCATGTGAATAGGCTTATTCATCATATACCACACTTTGAATTGATCGAAAAAATCTGCAAGATTTCAGATTGAAACTGCTTCGTATGTCAGACGTTTTGCATATAAGTAATTGTACAAATATGACCGGTGTATGGCAATTGGCGCACCCTAAATTCCAAGTTGGGGTGCATAACGTGCCTAGTGTATCGTGGAAGTGTACTACGTTCCTCCGTCTTCCCCTTCGGGGATATACAGTATGGTTTTATTACACAAATGTGTTTAATTCCAGGTGAAATTGCCATTAGAATGCCCATTTCACCCGGCAAGAGACATCTTTGCGCCGCAGCACGCAGCCAAGCTGCAACACCGCTCTTCGCAATGGACGTGCGCCTTTTGCGGCAAGTCGTTTTACGAAGAGCGGCATCTAGATACACATTTCGATCAACGGCACAAGAACCACATTAATAAGGTACATTGAGTTTAAAAGCTTAAATCTAATTCTTTTCAACTGTTTTAATTTTTACTGTTAAACACGCGCCTTCTCCCAAAATTAGAAGATTAAGGTTGAATCTAGTAAACGTATAAAATTATGTCAATACTTACTGCTCGCCTTGCTTGCTGATCTCCGGGTGGAGAATATGTAACACAGCTGATTAAAACTGGGAGTACGATACTTCTCGATACTTCAATTGGAAAATGGCTACTATAGCTTTACACTTTGTTTAATGGTTATTCAACTTAATGAACACGGTTTCCGTCAATTTGTACGTGGTTAATATTTTCCTTATAAACAGGTATCCCCTAGCTGGTTTACCACTGATATATTGATAATATGCTGTATTCCCCATTCCTCACAAGAAACACTAAACTAAACGAAAGTGTGGGTTCAGTAGTATAGTAGATATGATATTACATTAGAATTCTCATACTATATATGTACCTATATCATATTTATGTTTAATGAGTTTATAATTTAAAACAAAATATATGTTTACATTTTATTTTTTGTTTATGTGAGTTACGATGTCTTCGTAATTTGTATTATTATACGTAGTACAATTATCGGCATCTCAAAAATAAGAAACAAATATGTATTTGGAAACTGAAATTACGTAATGTTCAATGTGATTATTTGAATGGAGCCGGTATGAAATATATGATAGTCTACTAGTAGAACTGGTTTAAAAACTATGTAGTTAGTAGTAGAACTTTAGTTAGTAGAACTTTAGTTTAAAAACTTCTACAGTCCATGCCGAATACAAAAAGTTCTGTAAGTTAACAAAACAAAAAGTTTATTTGTTATTTTCTTCCCTAAGTATATACTAATTTTGATCTCTATTTGCATTACTTTCCATTCCTGGCGCTGCTGGAAGATATCTCTCTTAGGGATAAGCGATGTAGTCAATACAATGGTAGTTATAACAAATACAATAAAACAAATGTAGATATATTCAAGAGATTCATAGTACAAGGTTTTATCTAACGATAAAATGTAGGTTCTTGTTACGGATGATGATTTACCATCCACATCACGTAGGTATAATACTTATAGGACATCCTGTATATATGAATGAATAAAAATGTGTACCTGTATTGTTAAGTTTGGTAATTATAATTAAAACAGCAAACCAGGAAAATATGACAATCCTTATTATATCTAATTAACTCTTTAATCACCATGGCTCACAGTCAAAAACAATAATAATATATCAGTAATTATTGCAATTGTTTATACCATAACCAGACGGCTCATAAACTACATAGATACACATAATATGTATACTTACTTAAATAGATATTTTTTTTACACTCAGACACAGAACAAATACTTGTGCTCATCACACATATATTTATTCTGGGTGGGAATCGAGCCCACGACCCCTGGCGTAATATTCAAGTTTACTAACCACTGCATTAATGGGCTAGTCACATTTAGATCCATAGATAAGGTAACTTTTAATATTCAAAACGTGATGATATATAAGAACAATATTTCTCTTTTACTAGGCGGAAGACGCAGTGTGTTTAGCGGACTACTGCGACATAATGCGGTGTCAGGTGCTGGTGGCGCACGGGCTGCTGAGCGGCGGCGCGGCGCCCAGCACCGACGTGGAGGTGTGGCAGGACGCGGAGTCGGCCCGCAAGGCGCTGGCGCCGGCGGCCTCGCGCGGCGTGGCGCGCGCTTCGCCCCGGCACCGCGGCCGCGCGCGCTCCTCCCCGCCCGCCGCTGTGCCGGACTGCCCCCGGGTACCCGACCCCGACCCAGAAGCTGATGAAACTGGTAACAGCTATGACTCATCAGCTATTCGCCACTCTTAAACCGCTATTGTTGGCATTGCTGTTTTCGGTCGCCAAAGCTGACCCGTTGTTCGAGTGATTCCAACCATGACTGCCGTTCAAGGGTTTCTGGGTTTAAAGCTAGGTTTAGATAGATATTGGATTTTCTCACTTAGAATTTCTAGTACGAACTCGGAATTTGGATTAGTGCCTGGTGTATGACAATAGGCTGACCCCTATTCGTGGGACGTAATTGACGCAAAGGTAACTCTTGAAATGTGGGAGCGTACTACACTTCTTTGCCCACTTCTCCGGGCATTAGAGGCGTGATGTGCCTATGTACGTTTGTACTATTGGATCAAATCGTTATTAAGGTTATTGTTACATACATACATTTGTTTAAATTATCCCGGTGGCTGTTAGAGCAAATGTCTTCTGAACTGTCTTCACCAAAGGTCATCACAGACGCCAGCTATGCTATAACTACATATATCTTTGCCGTCATTATCAATGTTCACATACCTATATTTTGCGACGTAAGAAAGAGATATACATATATTATAGCTACGTGTGTGGTCACTGGTAGTTATTACAAAAAATAAATTGTATTGTAACGTTGCAAGCGAGTTCGCTTGCTAATTATGATATAGGTATATGTACGATAGCCCCGAACTTTACGCAGATACCGAGGATAAAAAGAGAGAAGAGAGTGAGAGCGATGTGAACCAAACGGCGGAACTTTGTGACGCTGATACTGTGGAGTCCTCGCTGCCGCCGGACAGCCGACAGCGACGGCTGGCGGACCTGCAGGCGGAGCGAGCCGCGTGCGACCCCACACGGCTTCAGGGATTAAAGGTATATAAATAAAATACAATTTAGATTTCAGCTACAAATTATAGTAAGGAGGGTTATTGGAATTGACCACTTTGGTTATTAGAATTGGTCAAATGGTCGCAAGTGCGACTGCCGATCGATAGATAATCGATTGGATATTTTCAATATCAGTCATTGCGAAACAATGAAAAAAGAATGTTACTTCTGTAACGCTTCGTCCTTACCGCGTGACGATTTTTGTGTATTATTTATACTGTAACCCGCGTAAAGGATTTTCGTTCCAATAATAATGAAGATAATGATTTTCCCTCTCAAGATCCGTTGTGAGAGGATCGTGCACTCCTGTATCGCGACTCTCCTGCTTCATCTAACACAACATCAATTTACAGAACTCGAGGGTGAGTGAATATTCCATATAGAAATCCATTTACATAATAGACACCTAGACAGAAGTCAATGCTTACTATAATAGCTCTTGTTGAATAATTGTTATAGCAACGCATTAGCGTTATAAGATATTAATCTTTATCCGCTTTGGGCACCGCGTGAGGACATGTAGTTAAATCAGTCAGGAACTTCTATCACGAAATCTTTGTATACATAAGATTTCATGATAATAATATCATACCAATATCTTACGACATCTACACATGCCCCTTTGATTCCAATATGAGCATCCAGAGTGTTACATTGACATCCAGAAAGATATCTTAGGGCATTGACATAAAGAAAGATGTCACACCCAGACAGATAACAAATACTCATCGCACAGGTATTTATTTGATTGATTTGAGCCCACGACAGTCAGTCAGTGATGATGTGTGCGTGTTGTGTTCAGAAGAGATGCAGCGCGCGGTGTGCTGGTACCTGAGCTGCGACCGCTACTGGGAGGACACGACGCCGGCCGCGCGCGCCTTCCCCTGGCCGCTGCTGCTGGCGCTCGCCACCGGCCTCGCCCTAGCGCTCTGCATGTGTTACTACATCATTTGGATCGTTTTCGAGTGCGTATATGTGAACATTGTTCTTTTTAATTCATATGTTTGTTCTCAATTTTATGTTAGTTTATTCTTGTGCTAGATTCTTTTAGCTACACGAACCATGCGTCTTTAATAGCGAAGCTCCAATCTCGAGTGTCTAGTACCTACTGCAGAACCACAATATTACCTTTACATAGGGAAACCTGTAAATAATAATTCAAAACTATCTATGTCTTCTACATACAGTATCAAATTTGTACCTTTTTTTTTGGATTTAAACTTGGAATTTATTATTTTCTTATGAGCAAAGATTGTTGGTATTCTCTGGTAATTTTTCCCCGATCTTTGTATTAATCCAACTATGGTTAAGAAATTTATTCGCCGACTAACAGTAAGATGTGATTTAATTTATAACGCACTCGAATGTTAATAGCCTAATCAGCACTCTTGGTTACTTTTAAGTGGTAGGTACATATCTGGAAGATCTGATGGTGGACGAAAATAACACTATTTTCGTCCAGCAACTGATGTACAACATTTTTCTCTGCCCGTGATATATGTGTAGATACATGTTATTTCCAGTTCGGAGGAAGGCAGCGTGGCCGGTAGCGCGTCTGTTTCCATGACAACCCATTCGTCGCCGACGCGCACGGAGAGGTTCGCGGCGGAGGAGGCGATGCTGGACGAGGACCACGACGACCACTACATCTACGTCACGTACCCGCCGGAGCTCAAGCGCCGGCTACTCGAGAGGTACGCTAAGAACAGTGTCACCTTCATATTACTCACTCCGTACATACGACAGACACGCGTCGATTGAAACTGCTATTGTATGAACTGTTAGATATTACACACAGTATTGTTTTCCCTTTTACACCATCACGCCCGGTCCCTTACTACGTAGGCAGAGGGCACAGAGTGCCAAATATCTCCATACCTACAGACTTGACGCTTTTCTTTTGCGTCTTCATCATTCATAATTCTCTTATCATAATTCATAATTCATAATTCCGGTTTTTTGGAGACTTACGTCTCCAGTAATTAATCACTCAAAGAATAGATTACCTATCAAATAATTCACTACCTTATATTTTATATTAAAAATTTATAAAATCAATAAATTTTATTTTACGAAATCGGAATGTGTATATAAATAGAGAATATAGAAGTCAGAAGAACGTCAGGTCTGTGATTATAGAGGCACTCGATGTCCTCTGCCTTCTTCGTAAGAGGCCTGGCGTGATTGTATAACAATATTATACTAACACCATGGATAAGATACTCTAGTGAAGCCTCAATATAAAACAATCGTAGTACAGATCGAATTCAAGTACGTTTTAAATACAACTCGCATAAAATTTTCTTCGATTGCAGTTCTTAACCAACCAAATGCCAGTGGAGATAACAAAAAAATATCTACTTCATTAATATACAAATCTGTTTACTTTGTATCGTATGTCAATTTAATCATTATTACATAACTAACATCAAATATTAATAATGAATTTTCAATACACACTGATATTTAGTACTTAAGTCAGCTGATAAAACCTCCACGCTCGCGGTTTTTTAATCGCTTTGTTCTGTGTAAATGTTTTAACGTCCTAATAATATCTATTCAGGGGATTTTAATTGTGTATGATAAAAAAACCTTTGAAAGTATTATAATTTTTCGTTAATACTAAATATTCTTAATTTAATTTGATTGTTATTATATATTGTTGGAAATGTGTGTGTTAAGGCGAGTCCAGATTAAGTAACATGTTACAAAACTTTGGTCATGTAACACGTCATTATTGTTTAACAGTGTTTAACATAACGTTTAAACATATCACAATATTACAGTCCTACATAATTACTTTTATAACAACAATCGCTGATTACTAGTTCTACAGTGCTGTCCGCATTGTTATATACCTAATAGCCTACTGTTTTAAAACTAGCCGAATAACATTGTTTTATAAAATGTGTTCATAGTCTGGAACCGCCCTTATATTTCCTTTGCAACAAGTTGTGCTAGATGTGTTAATAACTAACAAATATCGTTTATTGTTTTAGCTGCTACAATAGAACAACTCGACTTTGAAACCCAAAGTTCATCCCGTTGCGTCGTGCATGAGTTTGTAATAGTTCAAAGGTAGATATTAGATGTTTGTAACAATGACAGTCTGACATAGCCAAACGTTGAGCCCGCGAACAATATTCTGCTCCTTAAATAGATGAGTAATAAAGTATACCACACTGTACAAATAACTTCAAATGTTGTGTGAGTTGGAGAGTGAAACGTGCGAGTGTACTACACTCCTCTGCCTACCTCTTCAGCGATTACAGGAAAGATGTTAGGCTGTTTGTCTTTAATAGGACATTACGAGTATGTCATCGCACGTACCTATTATTTTTTTACATTTTACATACACTTTACATTAAGTTGTTTTACGTTATAAAAGTTAAGTTGTTTACGTTAAGTTATTTTACGTTATACGTTGTTTTACGTTATAGGCATATACAAATTACTTATAGAATACCTACTCCTCACAGTGTCAGCGGTTTTGTAATGTAGTATTTGCAAGGGGAATGTTAAGTTCTATTAAATGAATTATTCACCCTTCTTCGGAGTTGACTGCTCTTTTCTGCATTAACCTGAAATCTTTCAGGAGCGTTCGGTTGTTTTAGAACAGGATATTATTAACGTATACTTTATTAACGTATACAGGATATTATTAACGTATTATTAGTAACGTTATACTTATTATAATTTCAAATTATGTAATTACAAAATTGCAAAAGTTAAGTTAAGGAACAGAATATAGTTCGATTTCAGTCCACAAATTTTCGCACACTATTATTTAATAGTTACTCTTATAGACAAAATGTAAGAATCTAGTCAAACGGATCTCCTTAGTTCTAATGATGATTTTATTTTTTAATGTATTTGAGGATTTTTAGGAGTAGTTTGCTTAATAAATCGGTGCCTATTTTATATATTACGTATGTATAAATAGTTTGGTTTTCTTATCATAAGTATTGTAAGTAACTTTATGCGAAACTGTACGTTTGAAGGTCTTTTCAATTCATATACGTGAATGTTATATATTGATTGAAGTCAATGCAGTTTGGAGTAGATGCGAATCCTTCAATTTTATTGGTGTTTATAGTAAGTTTAGATTTTTTCCTGTATTTATGATTGTAATTTGAACAAGGTAACCGGTTTGTCTTTGGGTTACCCAAGATGGGATAGACCACTGGTTCAAAGTAAGTAGGTAGTGGCTGTAGACAGTAGTCGTACGGGTAAGATCGTCGCAGATGGAGCTATAACATTTATTACGGCAAGACATATGATGATATGTTACAATAGTTTTTGTATATTGACGCGTGAATGAGCGCACACCTAACTGACTACAGTTAGGTATATATCTGTCTTACTACGTCATCATAATCTCGGTACAGGAATACCATATTGCGCAAATATTTAATATTTATGGCATAACAACCGTTTGCAACAATACACATTATATTGTTATATTATTATAGCTCCGTCTATTACGACCTTAATGTGGAATGTTGTCAACGTGTCTTTCATCCTCATGTTTAGTATTTGCATACTTATTTTCTAGTCACGCATTTTTATATCATGTTGTTCGATTGATAGACAGTCACAGAACATTTCAACCTTCGTGTTAGTAATATCTAACGGCCTTATTACAAAACGCGGTCTAGCGTTAAACTCGGGTCTAAGTCGAGGTTTAAATTTTTAATATCAGTTTTTTTTGTCTGAGTTATTTTACGGGCTCCATACAAACTGCCAATATTTAGCCAATTTCGCGGATTATGATTTGCAATTAAACAAAAATGAAGCTAGTATATGTAACTAATTATGTTTTATTGGTATTGCGTCTACGATCAATTTATTCTTGGAACTGATTTGACAACGCCATTACTAATTACGAATCAACTACATCACTGATAGGGAATATTATAAACTTATTTTTCATAGCATTGTATCCAGTAGCTGTATAGTTTTTTTGATCTACGTTAAAAGGAATGTTTTCTATTTAACTGAGTCTTACACGTGGTGTACCGTTTTGCTGATAAATATTCTTTTAAACATGCAACATTACGTAACGTTATGACTTGGTTTTTGTAAAATGTTTGAATATTGAATACAATAAAATTAGCATAACAATGTAATTGTCTCAGTAAAAATATTTTATGCAATTTTATGTAAATTTATTCCGACACAGTTTAGTAAAGCGTGAAGGTTTTGACTAGATAATGTTGAAATGTTAACAAATATAATGTCTACTATAATAATGTAATGTGTTCATTGGTTTATTTATGTGTACCTAGTAGTTACTTAAATAAAAGTAATTGAAATTATACAATTATTTAAATTTAATTTACGATTTACTTCATTATTAAGGAACTTTGAG